>MJUU01071209.1:105145-120422 GCA_002080025.1 Modiolus philippinarum
AAATGACTATGACATAAGTTGTCAAAATGACTATGACATAGGTTGTCAAAATGACTATGACATAAGTTGTCGAAATATCTATGACATAATTTGTCGAAATGACTATGACATAAGTTGTCGAAATGACTACCTGGAGAAACTAGATTTACACTAACTTCTCTATTTAAAAATCTACATCTGTCCTATTAAGTATTGTTGCGAATTCACGGTCGCTGTTTCTATAGAATTTCAGATCTGGCCGAAAAAGAACTCGAACAACATTTCACCTGCTGTTGTCTCCATATATAAACAAAAACCTAAATACGTGTCGAATTGAGGAAAAATCCAGATCATAACAATAGAAACGCCAAAGGAAGAATTTCAAGTCCATGAATAAGGGGATTAAAATATCTTTCGATTGCGCAAAAACACAATACCTTTCAACTGAGCGAGGTTTTTACATGTAATTTACACAGGAAAATAAATGAAAAAATGTCAAAATGTTATAAATACACGTATACTAAAATAAGATTATGAAATATTTATATGAAAATGTTTATACAGGTTCACAGCTAGATCAAATTCAGACGGATACAGGCAAAAAAAAATCAAAAAAATCTTACCTTTACTTAAAGCTTCGAGTGACGTAAAATTCAATTTGGTAAGTCTGTACCAATAAGGTTATACTACAATATCCTAGCAATCACGCAATGGTGACTTGTCGAATTGTCAATGATTCCAATCTTTCATTTCGAATGATTTTGTGTGTATGTGTGTGTGTGTTTGTCTTGTAACGACTGCTTTGTCAAAGACATCATGGCCTAAATGTAGATGTTTTGACTGTAGAGCGATGTATGTTTTTGCCGAAAACGTAGTTAGCAACTACACTTCACAGGTACATGTATAGATTAAGATTACAGGTACATGTAAATTACAGGTACAAAACTTGCGCAGATGTTAAGTTTTTTTCTCGTGCAATTGAAAGTTTGTTTTCGTTCAAATGAAAGGTCGAGTACCGCGAATGACCGCACTCCATATCGTAAATTGTTAATATATATGCTACTAAAAGAATAACCCCTCCCCCCAAAAAAATATTTGAGTGAATTGCACACAAATAAAGTACGAAATTTTAAATGTTACCCCCACCCCACTCCAAACAAAATAAATAAAACAAAAATAATTAAAAAAAAACTTAGACAACTCTTTGCACTTGCTACATAACTTTATTATTTTTCGTTGAATTTTTCATTTTTCTATTGGATAAAAACATAACCTGTGAAAATTACAAAAAGCCGTGTAGCTTGCTACAATAATATTGTTAAACCCCACATTTCTAGAAATAGATGTGTGTTTGAAACTCCCGCCGTTTATATTTTCAGACGTCCTCGGTATTTTCCATTGGACATAAAATACACCTGTGAATGTATCGAACATTGTTTACTGACGATATGGAGGCGGCAAAGTTCGCTACGGTCGAAGGGGAAGATCTAAATAACATTTTAGAAAATGTAGGCGAACACATAAATCCCCCCAAAGTCAAAAGCAATGAAGAAATGTATCTAGAAAAATAATAAAGTAATTGTAGTATGTGGGTTTCGATCCATTTTATAACACCAACTAACCCACATAATTGTATAATATCTAAATATCTATATGAATTCTTAACAAAATAATGTTCTAAAACTTTGAAAGCCTACCCCAACTAAACAAAATATCCGGTAGGGTAACAGATATATCATGAACGTCTGGGTATTTGCCATGCTGGTACACTGTTAGTCATCATCCAACTAGTCAGTACTTCGGTAATGGATTGAAAACCAATCTTATTTGAAAACTTGGATTATAGCTAAATATTTGAAATTTTGTTCATAACTAAGGATAGCTAACTTTGCTCTGTCCTGATCGGATCTTGGCTTTGATTATTTATCAATTTTTTTTTCAGTGCATATCAAACAAAAAGTATGGAAACCCATTAACCGTAATATGTTTAAAAGTTAACAGAGAAAAAATTACCAAAAAAGAAATTAAATAGGGAAGCAATGTCAGCTACGGACAGAGCTATGCAAGAGGAAGAGGAAGATACTCCTAGGTTTTAAACAAATTGAGGAAACCCTAGGTAAATTTCGAGAGATAACATACAAAAAGAAACATAAATACAGAAAATAATCTGACAGGACAATAAATATTTTACACACATGAAAATTAAAAAAAATATAAGTAAGTTGTCAAATCTTCAAAAATATAAAAAATAACTTACCGATCTAGTAAAATTATTTCTTTTGATTTATCATGACAGTGGCCAACAAATGAAAGAAGTTCTGATTTTCTGTTATCCTCTATTTATGTAATAACAATGTATTGGATTTTATGTAACCAGTCATAAAAGGGTAAAATAAATGAATAATTGATATGTTACAAATCTTATTATTACACTAGAGGAATCTGAATTACATGTAATATTACTTAATTTTGGTGAAGTTTTCTCTGTATGGCTGTACATTTTGGGATATATATAATCTGTTGTAAGAAAAAAAATAAAAAGAAAATAAAGCATGGCAAATATTACTGGTTTCAAAATTAAAGAAGCAAAGATATATATATAACAGGAAACACTTACAATGGCCGAACATTACAATCACATTCCACAATCCACCAAGGAACTGCACACGAAAAACAATAAAATGACAAATGACAAACATAAACAACGATAGGAACTCGGGATAGCCGATCTTGGTACCGGCACTAGCGACAGCTAGCGGTAGGGTTAAACCGGTTTATGGGTACCCAAACCTCCCCTTTCTCTATCCCGTTTCCCTATAGTATAATAAACATACAAATAAAACCCAATACAGGTAGACCACTAACTCCAAGAAGGAAAGAACTAGACAAAACGTAATTCAGAAAGATGGGTCGAGGAGTGCTCGCCGCTAAACTGGTGGCTATCTCAAGGAGCCTAGTCTGCTGATAAAACACTGTCGCACTACGGAATATTAATCAAATTCAAAACTTCCGGAAGGGTTTGGTAAAGAATCGTCATGGATTTCAGTAGACATCGGCAGTATCAGTGAGAGACCAGTATAATTGTAAAATCTTCAGGTCATTGGATCCCAAAGCCAGTTTAACTGAATCATGAAGAATATCCGGTCAATATCCCCTATTACGTAAAGAACATAAGTTATGTCCCAGTTTTTCTGGATTTTTTATCAGTTTTGACATTTTTGAACAACATTCAAAAGTCTTTTTTCCGTACATTATGTCTTGCCGTTGTATGATGACAAGTGCTGTATTAAACCGTTATAACTCCGCACCAAAGAAAAAAAACATTTTAATTGTATGAAAACCACATTAAAAACAAGAAATCTACTCACGACTTCTCAATCACAAGTTAACGAAAAAAGGCGTCTTTCGACTTTTTCAGGCAACGCGATTCATGCATATTTTGTGTAATATCTAACTTGAATTTCAGGTTTGAAAATATAGTGGCATACAAATGCCATGGAGTTCGCGCTATGAATGTCAAAACAAGGTGCGCTCTACTTGCAACCGCGCGTTATAAGGTATATCACTAACGTGCCCTAGGTCAGTGGTCCTCTTAAAGTACTCCGGTTTCTCTTTTATATGTTGCTTTTCTTGTGCAGTTCCTTTGTGCATTGTGACATGTAACTGTGTTTTTAGCAATTTTAGTGTTTCCTGTTATTTTATTCTATGCTATTTCTTCAGAAGCTGGCCACTACGATATCGCTGAAATACTGCTAGGTGGCGTTAAATACCATACAAACAAATATCGTTAGACATAACCATCCTAATTATCTTTTGGGGTCCAATGAAACATTACCAAATGGGGATAATGACAAAATTACAGAGTTGTCCAAAGCCGAAGTCCATGAGACTAAAAGACGAATCAGGTGGAAATCAATAGAAAAATTATTGCCCGCAATGGTCCTGACTTGGTACAGGCATTTCAAAAGAAATAAAAAAATGGTCGGTTAAATCGATTTATGGCGCGCCATTCCCACCCCCTTTCATGATAGAAATTATGATACAAATCTTTCCCAAATTATGATACATTATTTTACTGAAGCATGAATCCAGTATACCACGTTTTTGAAATAATTCTTTTAAGCTCCACGAATAAGCACTCCTTAAGTTCTATGGTTGCATCAAGAGTTAATTTACCAGTTCGCAACTTGTGATGAACGTGTTTACATAAGACCAGAGCTATCTAGATCATTCAAGCTAAACTATAAGACTTGAATTGTTCTTAATTTGGATACTATTAAAGCATATAATGCTTTACGGATCAATCATGTGAAGACGTTCATATTATTTTAGTTGTATCTATTGAACAGGCATTGGTATACTAGGCTTACTAGTACTTTAAGTGGTATTCCATTTAAGAGTCAGGCAGTGGGCGGCACATCAAAAATTTAGATTCTGTATTTTATGGCTTAGATGTATTCATTTGGTCATAAAAACTCATCCCGAGAAGTTCTTGCATTCGAACATGTGTTAGGTCTCGAGGAAATTTTTGACTGGTTATAGAGAAAAATGGCGGGAAAATTTTCCCGCACTTATCACTGTACAATGTAACTAAATTTTGGACGCTAATAACTCAAAAAGGCAAAATAATACAGAACTTTTATCTATAAAAATGACGTTTTCTTGGTTAGTTTTATTAAAATCATACATTAAAAGTTATTTTGCCTCTATGTGCCACTGCAACAACGCACTTTGCCTGTTTCTTAGACGAACTGGTACTTCAAGGTCTTTTATATGGTTCAATTTGATCTTAGATGGTGGAAAATGCGTTAGGCTTAACGAAACCAAAAGTACTGCAATTTGAGTATTTTGTTATTTGGATCTTTTTGTAAGCATTGCAGTAAATTACATCTTGCAAATTGTGCGTTTTATAAACTTACGTTATTTTTCTCAGAACAATTTTTTCAGCAAATAATTTATATGCAAATAAACGACTTTAAACACGTTTTAAAGAGGTCTGCTGACCATTACGTAAGCTATGAACTCTGCATTGCACAAGTGTTTTTAAGGAAGAATGCCGCTCTTCCCCTGTAATGCAGAATTATGTATTCTGTCAATTGCAATTACTTCATATCATTTAATTATCCAATAACTCATCTCTGTTTCTGGTGCATTAAGTTTGTGCATTCTTTTCTCGCAATGTATTGATAAAAAACAAATAACTGTACTTGAGACACTACAGAAATAACAGAGAACAAATAAATTTGAAATATTGATAATTGATAATAGTAATCTTTCTGTTGAATTTAGGAAAAGGTTGAAACAAAGGGGTTTTGCTGTCGTATTTGAAGTTTTACCATGACATATTAAATGAGAAAAAAGAATGACGCTACAACAACACCATGTTAGTTTTGCTAAAGAAAACATTTTTTTTTTCTGTACAATAATACAACAAACTTGAACTTTTGGTGGAACCATTATAGCAATGATATCAAATCAAATAATGCTGTATTTTTTGTGTGTGTAGATTTCATACTTCCTAAGCCATGTTAAATGGTGACAGGTTTGTTCTAAGTCGCTGATAGGTTGATATTTCAAGAAAAAGTGCGATCTAATGTTGATGAATATGTCTTGCTGCTTTTTGTTTGACAAATTGTTTTTTTACCATTTTTATTAAAACAATTACCCAATCTATTGACATACGACATTTTAAATCGAAATATTTAACTGAACATCTCTTTAATAAATGGCGCAATGGTACAATAAAGAATTATATTATCAAAAGTTAAAAAAGAGGTAATATAGCCTAGGTCTGAGTACCCAATAACCGGTTTAACTCTACCGCTGGTATTTGCTAGCACTGGTACCAAGTCCGACTGTCCCGAATTCCTTCGATATTTACGTTCTCCATTTGTTTTTCTATAGTCTGGATCATTCAGACTCTTTACATTGAAAATGGAGAGTCTCTCTACATACATGTAAGAGTCTGGTTGAAGCAGACTAGTTTTTCTAGTGCAGTTCCTTGTTTTACTGTGGCATGTGACACTTTCTCAGCAATTGTAGGTGTTTCCTCTTATCCTTTTATTTAATTGGTAAAAATAGAGACTAACGCAACAAGTAATAAGCGCACAGATGCAAACCAAACAAAATATCCTGAATGTCTTAAAATTTAACAATAAACATTCTTCAGAATACAGACAATTACCGAAAACGTACACAAATGACATACTTGTACAAGACATGTGAATACTAATCAATGTTCCTTATAAGAATTAATGCGAACTTAGATGATTCGGAAATGGTAAACGGGGAAGGGTTACCGAACAGCATGCTACCCCGGCTGTTGTCCGCATCAATATTAACATTATACTTAAAATAACGCCTAATTTGAATATTTTACCGGATGCTTGGTTTGTAGATATTAACGGCTATAAAAAGAGAAAGAAAGACTTCACACCTAAATGGATACTTCAATTAAGATTTTATCTATGGTTGTTAAGCTGACGACGAAGAAAGGAGTAAGACACGCTATGATAAACAATGAAAAAATGAATTAATTACATTATTTTTCGTTCAATTAATTGACTGTTTGTTAAACACCTAGTAACTTGCTACTGAGAAAATTTATTGAATGACAGATTGAACTAATATATACATTATATCAGGTAGTGCAGATTTATTGATTATACACAAAGATTCTTCAGAATGTCATGAACCATAAGATATGTATCGAGTGATCCAAGTAGGAACAGTTCAAATTCCTAGGGATACCTATATACCTGAAAATCTTCTAAGAAAACCTAACTAAAATAAATGAAATGTAAAACAACGTAAAATTGGTCAAAGATGATAGCATGTTTAATTTTCATTATTTACTTCTCTTCATGCTATCATACGCCCGCATAGCACTTAATACTGAAATGTAGAGCGGACGGCGAATTGACTGCACCTTATAGGAAGTACAATACGAGAAAAAAACTAGAATCTGCAAACTGCAAAACAGACTACAAATCATGCGGTATGTTAACTGACAGCGTAGGTAATTAAGCTTCCGTTTTCTAGTTAGTTTACTTTATGTCTATTGGAGTCTAGGATGATGTTTATTTCACTGAACTTGATTACTCTTTATTCAGGGGCCGACTCCGACCTGCCGTTGGGTGTGGAGTTTCCTCACCGTTCATTGAAGGTCTTATGGTGGCTTTGAGTTGTTATTACTCCCCTTTGGGTCGTTGTCTCTTTGACATATTCCCCGTTTCCCTTCTTTTTCTATTCCTTGACAAAGTTTTAGTTTTATTCCTTTCTCGTTCAAGATATTAGTCTTGCAATAACGATCTTTATTTGGTTTTATACGTATATTTTATACTTTATACTATAGGAGGACAGAATAGAGAAAGTGAGTTTCGAGTACCAATATACCCGTTTAACCCTACCACTTTCTTATGGTAATGCCGGTTCTAAGTCCAACTTTTGTCGTTTATTTGTGTTTTTGTAATAGAGTCTCTGGTGGATTTTTTTGCCAGTTATTAACATTTTAGTCATTGTAGGTGTTTCCTGTTATATCATTAAATTATGCGTGTTTTCAATTGTCACAATTTCTAATGCATTACTGAATTTGATTTTAGAATATTGAGGTATTATGGAGCATAACAATACCTGTAATTCAGAAAGGCAACAGTAAACCTAGAAAATAACTTAATATATATGTATATATACAATATATGTACATTGTCGGAAAATATAAAATTTATTTGACGAGCTTTAGAAACAGGTAGAAATGCGAGGTTTACCGAGCATTTCTCGCCTGTTTCGCAGCAAGTACAAATAAATTTTATATTTCCGACAATGTACGTATATTGTTTTTATCCTGCAATCATTTAAACCATTTTCTTTGTGAAGCGGGACCAGGAAGACAGTAAACAACTTCGGCCATTTTGGTATAATCCATGACGTCATAAGAGAATTTACACTGTGACGTCAAAGTATTCGAGGCTTTCAAACCAGTCGCTTGTCTTTTCTTCGTTCAAAATCGCGGACCGGTTACCAGTCTACCCTACGAATACGAAAAAAAATATTCGTAGGGTCGTATTCGTCTAGTAAATACCACCATTGCAGGATAAATATATTTATATAATAATCAGATTGCACATAAGGGTGCAAAAACAGACAAGTCATGTAATATAACTACATTTGTTTTAAACTACATGTATCATTTAAATTTATGTTAGTTCTAAAACCTAAGGTTTAACTCCTTCCATCGTAGTATTGTTCTTGCTATTTCCTACAATGGAGGTTATTTATATGATTTACTACCGTGTATTCTCATACCACAGAACATATAATTTGAACTTGCAGTTCCAAACACCTAATTAATTTGGTCCCATGGAATCTTACAATCGTTCTTTACAAATATTACAAACATGAATGTACTTGGATGTCTCATTAATGACTTGAAGAATTGAACCTAGACACACAACAAAAGACCAGTGTCTAGACAACCAAACTTATATTTTATTTACAGCTGTACCATAGTAAAAGAAAATCGAATGAATAAACATTTATGGCTTTTGATAGAATCTGTTCTAATTCAGGCTTTACCGAATTCCTAACGTTGGTACGTTTTTTGTCTTTCATTTTTGTTTTTTCGGATGCAGTCCCGTGTGGATTGTGGCCTGTGATTGTAAAGTTCAGTCATGGTAGGTGTTTTCTGTTATCCATTCAATTTTTATTTACGTTTGTCTCTTGTCTTTCATTTGATTTTATTCTTGTTGATAATTGATGATTTTGTTAATTGTGGTGGTGATGGTAAAGTTCAGTCATTGTAGTTGTTTCCTGTTATCCCTTCTATATTGATTTACTGTTTTCTTTTGCCAATCATTCGTTTTTTTTCTTGTGTTATTATTTTGTGGTTGCAACTGTAAATTTCAGTAATTGTAGGCGTTTCCTATAATATTTTCTATTTCATATAATACAAAACTCATCTCCACACAAGAGTGGTTCAATGTTATCCTTTACGTCCTGAGGTTTAAATTGTGTACTCTTATTTTAAAATATATGGATGAAAAAGATTTGAAGAATGAAATTTATTGCAAAATACACAAAGTAAATATTTTTCATGGGGAAATCCGCATAATTTGTTTTTTGTTTTTGTTTTAAAAATATTTTTATATATTTTCTGGGCCGAATATATTGAAATTTACATCCGAAGAACTCAGATTTACTGAAACGTTAATTAACAGAACCATTGCCTCTACGTTCTCATAGCTAGCATCGAACAGGATAACCAATATTTAAGTTGCAATTTCTATAAATCAAAAAACCTAAAAGACGATGATTTTGTAATGCTAAAATATTTTGCAAGATTTATATCTTAAAAATGTACGAGTAAATATAAAAATGTTATGGAAATATTATTACTTCCTTTTAATCATTTTAGTCAACAGGATCCCCAAAGAAGTTAAAAGGCTGAAACATTACTTAATGAGAAGGTATAGTGTCTAAACGTAAAACGAAATATGATGAAAAAAAATCAATAAAGTACCTTGCCACAAATTGTTGGTGTCTGTGTGGAATCAAAGTGTTACTGTATGGTGGACTGTGATACGTCAGTGTGGAATTAAAGTGTTACTGTATGGTGGACTGTGATATGTCAGTGTGGAATCAAAGTGTTACTGTATGGTGGACTGTGATATGTCAGTGTGGAATCAAAGTGTTACTATATGATGGACTGTGATATGTCAGTGTGGAATCAAAGTGATACTGTATGGTGGACTGTGATATGTCAGTGTGGAATCAAAGTGTTACTGTATGGTGGACTGTGATATGTCAGTGTGGAATCAAAGTGATACTGTATGGTGGACCGTGATATGTCAGTGTTTGATCATCATTGTATCACTGTAATTAATATAGAGGAGATAACAGGAAAACCTTACAATGGCCGATAATTACAAGTACATGCCACAATCTATCAGAGAACTGCACAAGAAAAAAAAATAAAAAGACAAACGACAAACGTAGACATCAATAGGAACTCTGGGATAGCCGAACTTTGTACCCGCACTGGCAAAAGCCAGTGGTGGGGTTAAACAGGTTTATGGGTACCCAAAGTGTGAGTGTAAGTCTGTTTCTGGTATTCCTATATTTATTATTAAAGTGTTTGTCAATGCCTGGTCGAGTGTTTGTCTGATGGGGAGCGGTGGTTCATCACCTCTTTGGTTAATACAACTGTATGGTTTAGCGATTGCCTGGGGGTAAGGTATTGCGCCATAATGATACTTTGTCGCTTTTGAGGTTCATGCCATTGTTTAATGAATGTTTTTCCTTTAAGAATTTATGGTATTACCTGATAGTTTTATTACAACCAATTGTTTAAGAACCGTTAAACTTCAAGATGAAGAACAACAATTGAAGCGTTGTTTCATTGCTTGTTCTTGCCAGACATTGTCTTATGTGCATTTACTCCTTATCCCTTCATTTCTTACTATTACAGTATTACGGTGTTCTCTCACAACTTGTTGCCACCATTATTGTCAGTGAAACAGTAAAACTATGCTATGGTGTTGGATCATCACGGTATTGATGCATCTCTCTAGACTTCTAGTTTGAGTTTTTGCAATACAACTCTTTCTTTTATATCTACCGAAATTTACTCATCAACCAAAAAAAAAAAAAAAAAAAAAAAACAACAAAAATTGATTTCGAAATACAACAATGGTCCTTTAATTTACAATCTTCATATTTCATATTGATATTTTATAGACATTAATTGATATTGTTAATCATTCCGTATTAAGTTAATATGCTATATTACAGTATGTATAATAAATATGATGTGTAACGCTACGAGCTGTTTCATTGTTTTTACACGGAATAAGTTTCGTATACCGTAATGATGGAATATGTTAGTTTTATTTTAATCAGTTCCAATGTTTGACTTTATATAGCCACAGGAAAGAACGTGCCATATTCAATAAGTCCAGATGCATGTGAACGGGTTCATTTTTCGCTTAAGTAACTTGATGAATTGTCCCACGGTGCCAATTAGTTTAGTATGGCAACTATGACACATGTTTCCTATAAACACAAAATACATTTATTCGCACCGATTACATAAATGCGAGTTGAAGTGGAATCAAATCCGAATAAATCTAATACAATTGCAGCTAGAAGACGGGATGTAATTTCCTGATATACATAAAAATTAGATCCTTGAAGAGGTATTAAATATGTGAATATAAAAATTATAGATAGATATTTTAAAAACATGATTCTTCATTGCAGATAAGACTAAAAACTGTAGGACCAACATCAAAACATAAATATTCGCGCTCTGGCTACAGAGCTCTCGGGCGTGTGCCCAAATTGTGGATAGGGGTAGCCAGTTCATTATACTGAAAGCCTGACCGGGAACCATTGCAGCCAAACTTTGTGGAGAAACGCCAGTCTCGATGCAGTATAAAGACCCCTTCTATATTTCTCTGGAGAGCATACTATTTGGATGTCGTATAGAAGGCTAAATTTCTTGTCCCTCTCAAGTTTTTTCCAGTGTCGATCAAAACTTTCTTCTTTCATTTGATTTTTTAATTGATAAACTTGTTCTCGCCCTGATATAGCTGAAATATTGCTCACTGAACGTAAAACTCTAACTTTTCAATCAAAACACATACACTGTTGATAAAAAAATAACTTACAAGACCCAAAAATAACGACAAAACCAGCAACGTCATAGCTCAGCAAGAGGGAGTTATATCTCAGTGATACAGTTTCTTGTCTTCAGATATTGCAATTTTTCGAATAATTGGGTTTACGGGTCAATACCGAAGTACATATTTATTTGAATGAACGAACATATTTTCCAACCAAGGCTCTTTGTACGAGCAGATACTCCCTTCAATTCTGTATATTCGAGTAAAAGACCAGATTTCTATATATAAACTTGTTTTCATTATTGTTTTTCTGGTGCAGTTTGCTTGTAAATTGTGGCATGTGATTGTAGTTCCTGGCCATTGTAGGTGTTTGCTGTTTTCCTGTTTTTGTAATTTCAAAAATTTTGGCCTTTGTGGCAGCAACCGGCGGAAATGATTCTCTACTCTCTCACCACCGTCCAATATCACTTATTTGCTGTTTTGGGTAAGGTTATGGAAAGGCTGGTATATATGTATGTATATGTTAGCGGTAATAGGTGAAATTAGGCATTAAGCTTAAATCCTAGGCATTAAGTTAATGCCTAGTCATTAGACCTAAAGCCTAGAATGGGGGATTTAGGTCTAATGCCTGATTTTTGTTCAAGAAAATTATTCTTATTGCCTGACCAAATAATTTACAATATTATCAAGAGTTAATGTTGAAGTGAAAGCGAAATGATATACATTAGTCAATAGGTTGATGTAAATATAAGGATGGCTGTTTTTATTTTCAATTTTTCATTGAGATTTGTTTCTTACAACTGTTTTTTTTTGTAGAAGATTTGATATTTTGAAATTGGATGTGATGACCTTTTTTTTGAAATTCTACCTAGCATCCATATCTTTTTTTATTCCCTATTATCATGATAGTAATGAGGATCATTTTCAAGATGGCAAAAACTGTGATTCTTACTTTTGTAAATTTCCTGAATGTCCGAAAGACTTGTTATTTTTTGGAATTCTACCTAGCAACCATACCTTTTTATATTCCTTATATCAATAATCAGTGTTTAAATAAAAAGACTGCAAAAATCTTCTGTTCTAGTTCTGGTAAATTTCCTGCGACCCTCAAAGATCAGTTATTTTTGGAATTCTACCTAGCAACCATACCTTTTTTCGATTTCTCCCAGTAGCAGTGATTGTTTTCAATAGTATTAGACTGCAAAAATGTTTGGAGTCTTTGGTTCTGGTTTTGGTATATTTCATAAAACTCTCAAAGTCTTGTTATTTTTGGGAATTATAATTAGTAACAATATCTTTTGTTATTCCCTTACAATAATTGGAATTGTTTTCAATATACAAAGTCTTTTAATTCTAAATCAAATTGATATATTGACCATTCCTTCACATATCTAAGCATTCTAAAATTTGGCATGGAGTATCAGTATAAGGACATTTACCATGTAAGAGAGTCTTGGATCTATCGAATGCCCACTTCCTGTTTGATGGAACTTAGAATACCTTTTCTTCTTGAAAATTTCTGTCATATTTTTCTTAGGAATCACATATTCCAGGCTTTGTAATTTTGCATGGAGTATGAGTATGGGGACCTACACAGTGTAAGAGAGTTTTGAAACCCTCGAATGCCCATTTCCGGTTTGACAGAACTAAGTAATTTATCGCTTCTTGAACATTTCGGTCTCATTTTTCGCAGAAACCACATATCAAAGCCTTCTGAAAGTTGGCATAGAGTATCGGTATGATGACCAATACTGTATAACAGCATTTTGCATCGCTCGATCGCCCACATCCTGTTTGACAGAACTTAGATTTTTTTTTTGCGTTATTACGTAGGCGACAGATATCTTCCTTGAAAGACTTACTACTAATACCCTTAAATGTTGTATCTGCACATATTTTCTATATTATAGAAATTTGCTCTAAAAACTATTTGTTTTGGTTGCCAAAAATTAAAGAATGAGCAGTCAGGCAATAAGAATAATTTCTATGAACAAACATCAGGCATTAGATCTAAATCCTTGGAATTAAGCCTAATGCCAAACTCGTTTCTGGCATTAGTTCTAATGACTAGGCATTAACTTAATGCCTAGGATTTAAGCTTAATGCCTAATTTCACCTATTGCCGCTAACATATATAATCATCTCCAAAGAAATAAATTGATATGTAAGTACCAATCTGGATTTTGCCTACAAATTCAACAGTACATCAGTTGTTGGAAATTTATAATTGTATCCTCAATGCTTTAGAGAACAAAGATGTTTGTTGCTTTGTATTCTGTGATTTCTCTAAAGCCTTTGATAAAGTTTGGCATTTGAGATTGTTACATAAAAGGAAGTCTTATGGCTTAGAAGGTAATTTATTAAACCGGTTCCATAGCTATTTGAATGAAAGGAAACAGAGAGTGGTTATTGTCTTCACTAAGTGGCATCTTAGCAGGTGTTCCTCAGGGATCTGTATTGCTTTTTATTATCTATATTAATGATTTTGCTGAAAATCTTGTTTCCTTAACTAGATTGTTTGCTGATGACACTTCTTTCAGTTATTCAGATCATGCTCATAATCAAATTCACACTGTTATTGATCATGACTTGAAGGAGCTGAACGAATGATCGAGCAAATGGCTAATGTCATTGAATCCTGATAAAACTGAGATTATGTTCTTTTGTAATACACAAGAATCAGAGCTTGATTTCACATTTAACGATAATACTATTTCTATTAATGAAACGCATGAGCATTTGGGGGTTACATTAAGCAAAGATGCGAAATGGACTAAACATATTGATAATATTGTCCAAAATTTTTCTAAACATTTAAATGTCATTCGTTAATTAAAATATAAACTCAGCAGGTCAAATCTAGAAAATTGTATTTGGTTTACATTAGATATATATTCGAATATGCCTATGAGGTTTGGGATAACTGTGGCATCTGCAATTCAGCCAGACTCGAACAGCTACAGCTAGAAGCCGCGCGAATAATAACTGGACTACCTATATTTACTAAGTCAGATGTCATTTATGAAGAATTAGGGTGGGAAACTCTAATAAGCAGACGCAAACGACGAAAATTGCAACTGTTTTACAATATTCAAAACAATAATGCTCCGTCTTATCTTTGTAATTTAATACCACATAAAATACAATCTACCTCAGTATATCTCTTAAGAAATGGGGAAGATATTATGATTCCCTTTTGTAGATTATCCTTAACTTCCAGTTCATATTAGGGAGTGGAATAAATTGGATCAGACTATTCGTAATGCAAACACATTGACAGAATTTAAAAGTTTATCGAACAAAATGTCTGATGGATGCAGTGTTCCAAGATATTACTCCTGCGGACCTTGAAAACTAAACATAATTCTTACTCAAATTTAGATGCTCTGCAACATTTCTAAATCATGACTTGTCTAAATTTAATATCATAACAGATTCATCTTGTAGCTGTGGAGCCAGTTGTGAGGATTAATATAATTTCTTTTTTATATGCCCGCAATATCAAATTCAAAGGACCATTTTATGTGATAATCTCAGCTGGTTACCTGGAGATATTTATGTGGATCTGGATCTTTTGATAAAAGGTTCTTCGGAATTAACTGACGAACAAAATGTTATTGTTTTTAAACAAGTGTTTGAATACATTAAAAGAACAAGAAGATTCCTTATAACATAGT
>MJUU01071209.1:120454-151977 GCA_002080025.1 Modiolus philippinarum
ATATATATATATATATATATATATGACGCGGACAGCAAACCACGCACATCATGCACCATGCCATATTAAAATATATTTAGTAAAGTAAGTTTAATTCTTTTAAAATATATATATGTGAAATATGTTATAGAAGCATGCTCTGAAATGACATGTATTAATATTGTAATTTATGATATATAGGAGAAGACCCCATAAGTTTATTACTTGTGTCTGATCCTATTTTGCCTATTTTGAATATTTATGCAAAATAAATACGTTTAAACTAAAGCAACCGGCGTTGGTGCTTATATACCCGAAGCATATAAACAGCATATCCGTTTTTCAAAGCATGTATTTTGCTTATATTATTAAAGAACCGGTTTTTCTAATATGAAAAAGTTTACTTTGTATGATATACGTAATTTGTTGCTACGGCATTAAAATATGTTTCCACGAATTAGAAAAAAGAAGGGAAACGGGGAATGTTTCAAAGAGACAACGACCCAAAGGGGAGTTATAACAACTCAAAGCCACCATAAGATCTTTAATGAACGGTGAGGAAACCTCACACCCAATGGCAGGTCGGGGTCGGCCCCTAAATAAAGAGTAATCAAGTTAAGCGAAATAAACATCATCCTAGACTCCTGTAGACATAACGTAGACTAACTAGAAAACAGACAAGACACACAAAGGCTTTATAAATTTCCCAACTTAGGACAGGCGCAAACCTGCTGCGGCGGGGTTAAACTAGTTTTACTGGGCACAAACCTTCCCCCTATAGCCAATGTGATAAATCAAAAAACAATCGTAACAGTAAAATTTAGTTTGCAACAGGACAGAGTCAATTGTGAAAAAATGAAACTGAAAGAACTAAATGTACGGACATTAACATGAAATCACAAGAGACTACTAGCAATTAACTGACATGCCAGCTCCAGACCCATTACTAACTTACAAATTAAGTTATGTACCCTCAGTATACAGTTTCCACCTACTAGTTTAGTTACTGTGGTGCAGATTTCTACTACAATAGCAAAAACATCTTTAATATGGAAAAGTACATACCCCAATTAATCCACTGTGAAGCAAATATTGCCATAAATAAAATGGTTTCTGTGTCTAATTATTTAACTGGTTAACTGTAATATTGTATGAGAACGTCTGCGAATATTTTGTTTAATATGTTTTTTAATTTAGACATAAAATTGAAATGCTATAATATTAAGTTTTTATGACTTGTTCTACTTTTAACATAAATCTAAACAATAAAATGAACGACTTTCAGGCAATTATCACAATGAAGTTTACGGTGTAAAATATGTCATTAACCTAGAATTTGTCAATCATTGAAAGTCTCTAATGAAAATTTATCTCCATTTGAACTTAATTAGAGTTTTAAAAAATTCAAGTGCAATAGGAGTAAATTGTGCAGGGACTATTTATGTATTAGAAGGAACTGCAAATACTGTACAGAGATCAGTAACGGGGAATATTAGGTCGAAAGTATACAGCTTATTTAAAGAGGTTGTCAACTTTTACATATGGAATCTGTGTAAATGTTGACAAAATTGGGACAGTTTCATAAGGTCCTCATCAAAAACATGCATTTTTTAACATTCGTGGGAACCTTTATTTCATTTCTGTTGATGTAAGTGGGTATATCAATGAATTATTATTGTTAAACACTTGCATATTCTTTCATGACAAGTTGTTTACATCTTGAGATTACTTGACAATTTCAATTTCAAATCACAGAAAATCGACATCTTGCAATACCTTGACAAAGACAATACTACGCAATTCGCTTCAAATATTATTTCATTCTGGGAATCTTGATTTTTTAAGATATTTTATTCATTTGAATGTGTGGTGAAGGAGGGAAACGTAAACTGTACATTTTATTCATGTAAAACTGACATTTTTATAAAATGTCCGGGCCCTTCATGAAAATGTTTCATTTCTTTTCACAATGTATTTGATATTTTGACGCCATTTTCTCTAAAAATGGCGATATATGCAAATGAGCAAAACGGTAAGATTTTGCCATATGAAATAGTTTTGGTGACATAATACTTAATTAATCAAATCACATCAGTCAAGGATAATTTCCTTTTTTTGTTTTGCCGAGATTTTTTCAATACTTTGTAATATATTTTTATTGAATATAGATTGCTGATTTTTCAAAAGCAATGGCTGGCTCATTACCGAACATCGAACATCATATTGCTGCTTTATCTTGAAAACTTTGACAGTGTAATCGAAATAAGATACAGTATACTCTTTTAGGTTTTGCAACCTGAATAATTTGGGTGTCCATGGAGAACGAAAATACATCTAAAAATACTTATGTAATAGTAACCTTTAGAAATGTTTTGTTACAACTCGCAAGAAGTGAAAAATGAAGAGAGCTAATTAAATATAAATAGAACATTTCCAAAGTCATAGTATCCACCTTGATTTATTGACTTTTGATATCTGGATTGAAAAAAAAATCGTATCAACCGAATATTCCCAAAAGGAAATTGAATTGGACCCGTGTGTAACACCATTGACAATGGAAAAGATTACCCTCTAAAGGTATGAAGCTAACTTTGACCATACCATTTGTTATAAATTATAGGTTGCTTTTCCAGAAAATGATTTTCTGGATGATAGAAGGCTCAGCTTGCAAAAGGCTACATTGATAGAGACCAAGGTCAAAGGTCATCATTTGATTCAAAAAATCACTAAAGATTCAAACGGAGTTAAATAAGAAATAAAAGTGGAAGAAAAAAATGACATTTCTATCATTAGCAGCAACAAGCGTCTTGAAAAACCTTCTGCCAGTCATTAACGAAACGACTACAATCAATATTGAATCGCTTGGGCAGACAACATACATATATTTCAAACCCGCAACATGTGATCCTTATGTTAAAACGGGAGTTACCATTCAACTTTTCTGTGAAACAGCATATTCCCCAATTGCAGTTAATTTTAGTTCTGCAAATGTCCATTTCTAGAACGAACGTGTGTCTGTTCAGGACAGATAAACTATTGACATTGCAGTGAAAAGCACACGGGGAACAAATACCAATGGACATTAAAGTAAAACCAAAGAACGAGTAAGGATTAGAGGGTGGTATTCCTTAGTTTTATAGAATTTCTAATTTTAGATACTGTAACTTGTCAAATGAGCAGTCATCTAGTTGGTACCGAAGTATTTGGCTGTTTATACCCCCTTGGACAAACACTCCACCAAACAGGTTGGTTGACACACGGGTTATATATATATAGTTATTAACCAGCTAAATACAATATGATAGAAAATGCCTATTTATTATCAGGGAGAAATTTTCACAGCCGGGTATTACGAGATCAAAAGCAGGGCCATTACAGCCAGAAAACAGGGCATTATTACAGGGCCATCATTGATCACGTGACACAGAAGTTTATTATGAGATTTCATTTCATATAACAATTCAGTTTTACCCGATGTAGTTTTATGTTCATGAAATGGACCATATTTCTTTTTGTACTTCAGCGGTAAACCTTAATGCAGCTGTATAGAGAATAATATTTTTTGTTTCAAATATTTGACCCTACTTGTGACCACTCGTTTTAATCATCTCATCATAAGAGATCAGAAAATATACATTTTTTCTTGATTTTCTTAAGAAAAATATTTTTTTGTAATTCAGCGGTAAACCCTACTCCAGCTGTATGGAGAAAATTTTTTTTGTTTCAAATATTTGACTTAACTTGTGACCACTCATTTTAATCATCTCATCATATGGGATCCGAAAATATACATATTTTCTTGATTTTCTAAAAAAAATAAATTTTTGTACTTCAGCGGTAAACCCTAATCCAGCTGTATGGAGAATATTTTTTTTTGTTTCAGATATTTGACCATGCTTGTGACATCTTGTTTTACTCATCTCATCACAAGGGATTCGAAGATAATTCCTTGTTTTTTTTTAAATAAAGTGTTTTGTACTTAAGCAGGGTAAAATCTTATATAGCATCTTTTTTTTTGTTTTAGATTTGTGATCCCACAAACGACTTTTCGTGTAAAAAAATGAATTTCCAGAAATTATTTTATATACATTTTACATTCACTTGTCAATCTATTTAAGATCATTGATCTGGTTAATAAAAGTTTTAAGAAATGGGTATTTCCATAATGGTCCTGTTATATGTCCTCGGTCTGTAATAATGGCCTTCGGATGCTGTAATGGCCCTCGGCGTTGCCTCGTGCCATTACAGCTGTCCTCAGGCCATTATTACAAACCTCGAACACATAACAGGACCATTATGGAATAACCATTTATTAATACTATATTATAAAAAAAATACCGAAACTGTATTACAAATTTTACTTTTAAAAATCTCTATTTCACAACTCGAACACATTCTTGTTTTTAAGGGATAAATAAAACAAGAATAATTCTCTTTACAATTTGTTATAACCAATCGTTAAATAAAATGCAGTTATAATTCGGAAGAACTGTTTATTTTAGAATGATCATTGACATCAGACTCCTTTAATATTCAGAAAATATTAATTATTTCTAATTTAAAACGACAGCAAGTTTCACTTAAGTCGAATTATGTTTAAGGAAAAGTAATTTAATTAAAAGAATACCTGATCATAGTTGACAGCAAGCAGCTGTTACCGAACGTCATAAATTAATGAGTATGGATTCATGGTGCCGCCAATATATAGTCTTAAAACATTTTGCGTAATTAAAATAACAGTGATTGATTTTTATAGGTGAGGATTGGTGACCTATTGGTTCTGTCGCATGTAACAAAAATCTAAATAATACGTTATGAACATCACATGTAGATTTCGTTTCAAATACAGTTATACGTATTTAACAGCAAATAAAAAAAAACAGGATAGAGATACGCACTTAAAATGCCTGGGGACGGAGTACCACGTAATCAAGTATTCATACATTGAGCACATAATTAACTTATTGACTGAAATAAGGTAATTTTAGTAAATTTGGCACAAAAAAGGAATTAATTAAAAAGGGGGACTGGTAATCATATATTAAGCGGAAAATAAACTTGTTAATCAAATAATCAGCACTAAAAACCCATAATTATGAGGTAATACAGAAACCATGAAAAGGCCTTTTAAATTTTCCTCTGAATTGAAATCAAAAAGTAATAATGTGCTTTAACAATTGACAAATTTCCTAATCAATTCCTTTCCCAGCTTATTCACTATGCTAATTTTAAACCAGGTATCCTAATTTTTGGTCATGTATATGAACAAATAAAGGGATATGGAGTAAATGTACATGTGACAAAATCCCTTTAAGTACATAGTAGGATAAAGCAAATGGCACAACGCTTTCATTGTTCTTCATGTTGAAGTCACCATGAGGTCTTCAACAAAGAGCAACTACTCTTACGTCATAGTAAGTTCAAGACGGCCCCTAGCACCAGTTTGAGCGGAATTCACTTGTATATATAATAAATGTTGAGCAACGCTTCATCTGCTGGTGGACTGTTAGTTACCGAGGTAATTCACCAACCCAGTGGTCAGTACTTCAGTGCTGACCCGAAAACGCCGATTTTGTTTTGAAACTTGCAATATCCAAATTTTAGAAAAATTTATGTATCTTCCTCTTGCATAGCTCTGTTTTTAGCTGAATTTTGGCTTTTCTATTAAGATCCTATTAGTTATTTGTTCTATGTCAGCTTTACACGTAATTCGGATTATGGACTTCCAAATGTTTGATTATTGCACTGAAGAGACATGAGTTGTCGAAATGCGCATATGCAGAAACAAAATTACAGTAACTTCGGTATTTTGTTATTCATCCATGCATCCGTTTTGTTATGCATGCAGGGTCGTCAACAAACATAAGTAATCTAACAAACACTCACCCGTAAGGGACCACTAGACAATACAACATATAAATGATCACAGAGCACTCGTCGAGTTAATATTTACTTTTTTATTTTACCAGTAGACTGTAAATCGACGGAACAAAATATAACTAAATACAAATGCTTCAATATTGTTTGTTGCACTTGGTTCCTTATTTTATAAACCCATTCCTTGTCTTATTTCAATTTTTGAAAACCAATAGAAGTTATCTTGTGAATAACTAATTATTGTAGTAACTGCAAATTTATTTGCTGAAGATGGTCCTTTCGACAACTTACGACTCTTCATGCAGATCAAACCAAAAAATGAAAGATGAATGAAAACTGCTAGAGAACCAAAAACTTATATAAGTAGTTAATTTCCACATGCATTTTTTTTAAACCTTCCCATTGACTTTTTACTTTGAAATATTAGTAAGAAAAGGAAAATTGTTCATCCAACGAAGGCAGAGAAAAAAACAATAGAAAAAAATAATAAAAATAAAAAAAAAACAAAGGCAATCGACATACATTTTTATCATTTGCATGAGTGATGGCATGCATGAAATGACTAATACTGGCTGGGAACGCAACGTGGAACAGGGAAAAAAACAAAAAAACTACAAAGAAATATTCATATCAACTAAATGAGAAATTGAACAGTTAACACAAAAACTAAAATTAAGTATCTCATAAAATATTACAGCAAATACTACGGAAAAAGCTTAATGTGTATGGGCATCATAAAAAAACTTAGCAAAAAGAACCCCAAGTAAAACACCTCAGTAGGTAACGCATCAAGCAATGGTACAATAGAAATAATTATAATAAAAAACGTTTTGTTATCTGGAATGCTCTCAATGGAAACATACCGCATGTAAGGACAATAAATCAGTGTATGACCCAAAGAAAATTTTCACATTTCTGACTTAAAGTCTCGGAATAGTATTCAATGAGATTCAATTCTTCCTTAATGGTCTTTAACTACACAAAACACCGTTAAAAAGGCATTTATATGACATTTCAATTTTGTTGTTTATCCATGGAGAAACGAATTTTATACAAATAATGGGTAACTAATGTTGTTTCATTGGCAAATATTAAAAACCAAATACAATGAATTGCTACATTAAACTTGAAGCTAATTTGGCTTTAGTTATTAAACTCTTTAACAGAATTTAAACGAAATACTGTGAGTACAAGTCTGTCAGTTTTGCATAGTGTTATTAGGAATACATTTGTCTGACTTCAGGATTATTGTGATAAATTAAGACTCCTTAATTAAATATTTTTCCGTCCAGGATTTTGTTGACATTTCGTTACATTTGACAGATGTGAGACTTAGCAAAGCATATAAGATAATTATTAAAACATCAATGTTAACAAAAAGAAAATCGTGTTTGACATTGAAAATAAATTAGTGATAGTTCAGAAAAATAATGAAAATTCACTTGGTTTTAACCCTGAATCAGTAATTCCTCTGGATCCATGACTGCAAAGTCAGTATCTTGCTTCCCTTAACTAAAGATAAATTTGAATTCACTTTGATGAATCGTAGGACAGATTTATTGATACTTGTCGTTACTGTGAGTTTAGCCTCTGCATATGCACATTTAGACTACGTATGTCTCTTCATTGCAGATCAAATCCGTTTTTGAGAGTTCACACTGTTTGTGCTTTAGTTCTTTTATGTTGTATATGTAGTGTTCGTGTGTTTTGTGGGAATGTAGTTTCTTATGTCTTCCGTCTTCTGGTGTTTTTGCTTTTGCCTTGTCTATGGACTTTGATTTATGTAATCTTGTGCTTTGTTCCTTCGGAATTCTACTGCCGTTGTTTTATCAAAACATTTGGAATACATACATCGGCAAACGAACCTCGAAGCAAGAACAAGGAAAGGGGAAATTCTTAAATTATAAATCCAAAATCACGACAATTTACATCCAACACGAATTGAGACAGTATATCAAAGACGAAACAAATAAATGAAAATGAACAAGAATGCCACACAACTAAAGCACTAGCAGCGTGAATCCCTATAAAAACTGAGGTATCATCAGGCGCTCCGGAAGGGTAAGCATGATCTGCTCCATGCGTGGCACCCATCACACTACCAGTGAAAAGTCCAATTTTGTCACAGTCGGCGTTAGTCAGTCCGGTAACGAACTCTGGATATACCCAAAGATATCCGTTCTCATTTGTGAAAAAGAAACATTGTAACGGTCTGTCAAATTGTGATGTCGACCGCTATGGTGACTGAACATATTTTTGATGTATAAGTTTTTGAGACAGTAAGTTCGCTCTGTTGAAAATGTACGCTCTGAAGTCAATTCACCGAAGTATGATCTCCTTTTTTTAATTTTCCAAATGTTATAGTTTACCTGTACTGAGGAGATATACGTAGCACAATTGGGCGTCTCAAGAACTCAAATTAAGGATGTTAGCTGGTCATGTTTATGTATTTCTGTCAGATTTTCGGATTTCTCTGGTTTTATCCATTTAAAAGCTTAATTATCTTTTGCCCGATTACCCCCTAATTTTATTCCATAATTTCATTTTATACATCTTTTGGAGCATTCTGACGAAATCTTATTCTATTGGTGTTATTAAGTCACATTGATTATTTGATAAACATTCCTCGTGTTAAACCTATCAAAAATGCTGAGGAGTTCAGTTTCCCGCCATTTTTTCAAGCACTTGTATCCCAGTAGTTTCATCGGTAACCTATCATTTTTTTTTTTTGGTTTAAATTACATCTTTTACAATTTTCTAGCAAAATATCACATTTAATAGGATTCTTGTTATTTCAAAATTGACCAGCGAACATCCTTTCTTGGGCTATTTAGGGCTTACTATATGGTGTGAGGTTCTCACTGTGTTGAAGACCATATGGTGACCCCTAGATGTTTTGTTTTTGGTCGTTTTAACCTGGATATGGGATGTTGTCTCCTTGACATTTACCCCATTTCCTTTCTTTTTCATATTAATTCAAATTTTAGTATTTTTGTACATTAGAACTCATTTTGCTTCCTTTAATGTAAACATTCGACTTATCAATCATTCTCTTGAGACAACATTCATTGCGTATATACAGCTCAGCGCTGTGAACATATTTCCATCGTTGATCCTTATGTTTTGTTAATGTTGTCTAGAGTGTTAATTGTAAGTTACTGGACATCTTGAAATCAGTTTGCTAAATTGATGCAGCAATGCAGGTTTACGGAATGTGAGAGAAGTATTTTTATTAGGTTCTACGCTCAATCAAACGTCAGATCATAATGTCATATCTCACATTATGTCTTATTCTCAAATTCTTGTAAAACCAAACTACGTACAGATATATAATATTTTAATGCTTTATTTTACCTAACTTTATGTTTATATTTTGCAACCTTCTTTCTCGATTTGTTTTATTTTTTTTGTCGATTGGTTTTGTTGTCTCCATTTCACAGTAACTTCGGTATTTAGTTATTTGTATTATATCTACTCAATTTTTAGGACTTTTAATTTTCGGTTTTAGCTTCTTTTTCGATATACACAGTATCATTTCATATACTACATTTCATTTTATTAAGTGAAAATTAAAGATACATATTTCCAATTTATCATATAAATGAATTCAGAAAGTCTTGCGTCAGTATAGTATTCTGGAGATTTTTATTTCCAAATTCACTTTTCTTATATATTTATATTTTATCTTTTTTACACTTTGTATTGTTGTTTCAGCTCTGTCTTTTCATGTATTTGTATTTTTTTTTTCTGAAGAAGAGTGTATTGTTCAATTAATTGCATTTCTATTTGTGCAAAGTCAACAGAGGTCAATGACCCAGTTAATTACAATTTATGTTCGTGCTTTTAAAATAACTGTCTTTTTGTCGTTATTACTTTACGGTTTTCCATACTAATTTAATTATTGGAAGTCCTTTATTGTTCTTATATGACATTATGGTACTTTTATTCCCCGGAATCTGGTATGTAAGCACATACTTATTTTTACTTGCGTAATTAACAGACATTTCTTAAAAGATAATAAATTTTAATTTCTGAAATTAGATTACATTCAACTAAACTTAAATTATGCATTGCTATTTGATTAGTCGCTTAAATTTACCTTTACAAAATTCCAAAGTCGCTGGTAAAATGAACAAGAAATCGAAATAAAAAACAGTAAAAAAAGGATTCTAAAAACAATATATTGCAAAACGTTATGTATAAAACATTTCGGTGCTGACCCGAAAGCCGATTATGTTTTAAACCTTCCAATATCTAAAATTTTGTAAATTTTATTGAAAANTAAGGAGTATCTCCCTCATGCAAAGCTCTGTCCTTAGATGATTTTGGCTTTAAATTTAGATTACTTTGGTTATTTGTTCTCTATCAGTTTTTAAACATCTTTGAGTTTATGGTCTTCCAAACGTTTAGATTTTATCTGCACTGATGAGACATAAGTTGTCGAAATGCGCATTTGCAGAAAGTAAATTCACAGTGACTTCGGTATTTAGTTATTCAAAAATATAAACCTAAAGCATTTGTTTCCCAGATGACAACCGATCTTTCTCTTTGCCACGAAAGTTTGTTTTTCATCTACCGGATTTGATTTCACTCCCGGAGTTGACATCATCAACACGACGGGTGTCCTATAAGAGGCAGGAAATGCTTACTCTACCGGTGCACCTGATCTCACCCATGGTTTTTATTGGGCCCGTATAGTTCATTTTTGTATATGTGTAAAAATAAAGGGATATGGAATAAATGGAGTGTCTTCATTTTTCTCTTCTGTGCGTCTTTGTTTCTTTGTTTTTCCGATGTTGATTTTGCCCTTGGATTGTTCGTTTTAGGCTGACGGTTCGGTTCTCACTTGCTTTATAACCTTTTGATGAAATAAAATCTATAAATGCCGGAATATGAATAAAAATGCTAATAAATAGAATATAACATTAACGCCACAACAAATAAAAACATAAATATGGAAATGTAAAAAAAAGGAAAACCCCTCTATAACAATGGACATATCAAAGTTGAGTTAAACCCCAGTATGGAAGGTGGGAATTTAATTTAAAGTGGCAGTCAAGTAGTAATTTTTGGATTATAGCTTTCCTTATTATCTGATTTTAATGCTGCTGATGAGAGGTTACTCCTTGAAACACATGTACTAAATAACTGAATTTACTGTTTACTATGCAACTTGGGTATTTTTTGTATTCTAAGTAAAAAAGGTCTGGTGAACATATACACTGGTGAGAAATAGAACCAAGCTGCCACCTGACATCCAAAGGGAGAATGTGCACTATCGGTCATGTGCGAATTGACGAGATCATTATCATAGTCAAGCGATATATGCGATTGTTGAAAAAAATCATTGTTACTGTAATAAACATTATTGGTTTTATTACAGTAATAATTTGTTGATCAGGATCGCATCTAATGTTTAGACTTTAATAATGATCTCATCGATTCGCACTTAGCCGATGTGCAAGAGAGAAAAAAAAATCAAAGGTAAGAGAACACAGTTATCATAGAACAAAAAATGAGTTAGACATCTTTGCTAAACTCTATTTGTCAAAAATTAAGATCTTCATTGTCACAAATATATTTGTGCTTTATTACTAAATAATACAATACAGATTTCATAATTTATCAATCTCTACATTGACAACTCTGGACGTCTTATCACAAAATTTAACCACAAGCGTAATGCTTTCGATTTTCCAATAGTGAACTTCCCGTTTTTGAGCAGTATTATTCCCAAATCTACGGCAAATGGCGTCTTCATTTCACAAATCAATCGCCATTGTAGTGCCCGTAGTTTGTACATCGATTTTGTTAACAGAGCGAAAAAAAATGTCTCAAGAACTTATACATCAAGGTTATGTTCAATCACTGTTGCTATTGTCACTACAGAAGTTTTACGTTCGTCACCAAGATTTGACAGACCGCTACAATGTTTCAATTTCAGATGAGAAAAGATATCCGTAGGAAGATAAACCAGTCCGATATCCAGTGGTATTTAAACAAAAGAATGTGAGCTCTCGTTTAGAAAAGATAAAAAAAGTCGATTGCTTTGTTTAAGCCTGTTGCTATGTGCTTTAAAAGTTACTTATAATGTAAAATATTCTACCTTTTCATGTGCATGTGACAGAGTTCTATATAACCAAATGACAATAAGTTTTTGATTGAAGGTACGTTGCATATTTCAGAAGAAAAATGATATTTTCGATAATTTTCCTCTTATGGAGACTTATGGATCGTAGCGTTTTTTATACCCTGACATTGACCAGAAAGAATATGCATTTTCTTTAAATAGTCATCTTTTCATGTGCCGATTTTCGGCAGGGTACATGCAGCGGTTCAGATGCAATAAATTAAAATTCGCTGTTTTACTTTCCATTTTTGTTAACAAAATCGATTACTACTCACTCATATACGTGGTTTCTTTCAATGAAAAAACGCCTCTTTTTTTCTGTTTATATATCATTAAACACTGAATATGAAATTTGTAGTTTCTCCGAAAGTATTATAACTTGTATTCCAAAGGATTATAAAGACATCGGTTTCTGAGTAACTGGCGACCTAAAAGTCTTCTTAATCATAAGTGACACTTAAAAAGGATTTACAAAAGATAGATTTATTGTGCAAAAACAAGATTATTATTTGATCTGATGCATTTCTGAAAAAAAAACTTCAACTAATTTTAATTTTGTTTACTGTCATGCAAAAAGTTGTGTTTTAAATAATGGTAATTTGTCCATTTATTTTCAAGTTGGAAAGAGGCTGCAGACAAAGAAACCCATATCCCTGTTTTTAATTATTTATTAATAGCGTAGAACAATTATCCCTTAAATTGAAAGCAAATTCCGATATACATGCCATTTTATTGATAATAAGAGTCTTGCTGAGTCAGTATACAGACGATACTTTTCTTACACTAAATGGAAAATGGAGGTAATAACAAGAGAGTTATCAAAAGCCGATGTACATAAGACAAATCAATCACCTTCTCAATTGTCACTACAGAAGTTTTACGGTCGTCGCCGTGATTTGACAGACTGTTACAATGTTTCTATTTCAGAGATGAGAATATATATCTTTGGGTTGGTCCAGAGTTTATTACTGGACTGACGAACACCGAATGTGACAAAATTTGACTTTTCACTGGCAGTGTGACGGGTGCAACGCGTGGAGCAGATCATGCCTACCCCTCCTGAGCACCTGATGATACCTCAGATTTTGTAGGGGTTCACACTGCCAGTGCTTTAGTTTTGTGGTGTTCTTGTTTATTTGTTTTGTCTTTGTCATGCTGTCTCAGTTCTTGTTGAATATAAATTGCCGTGATTTTAGATTTTAATTTTGGAATTTCACCTCTCATCATTTTTGCTACGGTATTCTTTTGCCGACGTATGGAATAAACCCTAAATTGTTTAAATATAATATTGTGTTTCGGGTCTTAAAATAAATGTCTCTAAGACCAGAGCTGTTTGGATAGGTAATAATTAACAAAATACCGGTGTTACTATGAATTTAGTTTCTGCATATACGCATTTCGAGAACTTAAGTCTTTTCAGTGCAGATAAAAGTAAAACATTTCGAAATACCATAGGCCGGAATATGTGAAAAGGCTGATCGAGATATCAAGTTACCAATAGGAACTAAAATGAATGCCAAAATTAGCTACGGACAGAGCTATGCAGGATGGATTAATAGGAAGATTAGGGAACATATGGCATTCTGTCACGTTTATATCGAGAAAATCTTGAAATCTATGAAATCACATATGATAACAATATAAACATGTGTGTTTTAACAGCATATGAAATAATAGAAACAAATCGTCAACTATTTATTACTCGCATTAACACTTTGGGACACGAAACTAATTAATGTTTTTGATTTGGCGTCACTGACGTTTGTTCAAATGTAACCTAAAATACAGCCTTACACATCCATTTATATATGTCTCTTTTTATTTCAGATGCAACATTAAAAATAAAACCTATTTTCATTATGTCTAACTTTTGTGAAGAATATGTTTTGGATCGATAGCTCGACAATCGAGAAAAAAAACAGTTGCCGAGTTGGTGATAATGAAAATAGATCCAACAACATGAAAAGATGTGTGAAGTGACTATTTTAAAATTTCTAAAGAGATAATAACAAAAATGACAAAACAAGTCCTGCTAATTTTTGAAGTAGGTTTAATACTGTCTTTTCACTATTTTGTACGAAGCGCTAATTTGACACCGGCAGGACACTGACAACAGCAAATTAACTGTAAAATGGAAACTTAATATGTCAAAGATGGAATATATTCAAAAGTGTAAAGATACATGTATAAATTGAATTTTCCAAATTTGAAAAAAAGGAGTATCTCCCTCGTGCAAAGCTCTGTCCTTAGCTGATTTTGGCTTTAATTTTAGATCACTTTGGTTATTTGTTCTCTATCAGTTTTTAAACATCTTTGAGTTTATGGTCTTCCAAACGTTTAGATTTTATCTGCACTGATGAGACATAACTTGTCGAAATGCGCATATGCATAAAGTAAATTCACAGTGACTTCGGTATTTAGTTATCTGTCCCAGTGGCGGATCAAGGATTAGAGGATACGGGAGATACGGTTGAACAAAAAATCGCCGAGCGCAGCGATGCCAAAATTGTTAGGCAAATTTTGTTCAAAACCCCGATTTTACTATAAACAATTTATATTTCAATTTGATCTGCAAGAGTGACACGTAATTTAGCGAATTGCAATCCAAATGGTTATTTGCAAAGCCTTACTTGACAGTGACTTCGGTATTTAGTTATTTGTATTTGAAAAAAAAAGAAACCCCGGCTGATTTTGTTAGATAAGATGCAGCCAATGCCTTGACAGAGAAGTTTTCAAATAAAAAAAATGGAAGAATGTGTCCATGGGACACGGATGCCCCCGCCTCCTTGCAATCGAAACCCATAAATTATTAAAGGCATAACTATATACAATATATATTTATCAAATATTATTAGGAAGGATCTTTCTCCTGTGATAAATAGGCACTGGAACTGGTTTGGTTTTGATATAATGTGTAGTTCCAACAAATAATCTGAGAAACAGTCTTATATGTAATACTAAAGTATTTTTAGCAACTGTGACCTTGACCTTGGTGGTATCAACGCTAAAATCTATGGGATTATGTCTTTTGTGATAAGTAAGCAAGTGACCAAGTTTGGTTTTGATCAGATGCAGAATACTCAAGTAATCGTTCGGAAACCAAAATTTTATTGAAATTTTAGTCTATTTTTAGCAACTGTGACCTTGACCTTTGAGGTACCAACCTGGAAATCGATAGGGTTCTGTCTTGGGTAATAAGCAAGCATGTGACCAAGTTTGGTTTTGATTCCCTGTAGTATACTCAAGTTATCATCCGGAAACCAAAATTTTATTGAAATTTTAGTCTATTTTTATCAACTGTGACCTTGACCTTAGGGGTACCAACCTGGAAATCAATAGGGTTCTGTCATGGATAATAAGTAAGCATGTGACCAAGTTTGGTTTTGATCCCATGCAGGATACTCAAGTTATCATCCGGAAACCAAAATTTTATTGAAATTTTAGTCTATTTTTAGCAACTGTGACCTTGACCTTGGGGGTACCAACCTGGAAATCGATAGGGTTCTGTCTTGGGTGATAAGCAAGCTTGTGACCAAGTTTGCTTTTGATCCTATGTAGTATACTCAAGTTATCATCCGGAAACCAAAATTTTATTGAAATTTTAGTCTATTTTTAGCAACTGTGACCTTGACCTTTGGGGTACCAACCTTGAAATCGATAGGGTTCTGTCTTGGGTAATAAGTAAGCATGTGACCAAGTTTGGTTTTGATCCGATGCAGGATACTCAAGTTATCATCCGGAAACCAAAAAGATGGACGTACGGATCAGGGTAAACCTTAATGCCCCCGACCGCATAGCGGCGGGGGCATAAAAATCAACTCTTTAAGGGAACTGATATAAGAAAACTCCATTTTCAGAGAAGGAAATGTATGAATGTGGACTAATACAACAAGATAGGCTATGCAAAATAGAAACTAGTGCTTTAGTTTCAAAAAAGTTGACTATTTGTTTGATATGTCCGGGTATTACGACTGGTTCACGTTCTTGCTGGTTTCGTGTTTGAAAGAGCAACGACAGAAAAAAGTATATTTTCCACTTTCAATTCAATAGAAAAGCTTGATTAGACAATAGTTGCTGTAGTTTCAACAAACTCTCTAATCAAACAAATTTGTTCCAAAATGTTTCGCTTAAATATTTTCTTACGTGAACCGACTTAAGATAATTTTCTGGATAAGAGATGTCCTTGAGGTACAATAGACCGTGAGGTTATCATTCCTGGCTCACTATTGCTTATTCAAGCAGCGATTAAAAAAAATCACACTCGGGTGTTCAGGTAAGGTAAGGGTAAGAACTAGTGATATATTGCCAAATGCTATTTTATGGAGAATACATTTCCAATACATTGATGAAAAGTTTACCTCAAAATTTTCACTAGTACCAAAACACGGGACGAGATATTTGAGAATTGGGTCGTCCAAACACTTGGTTTTCACTGTGATACTAATTTCTGATTATTTCTGTCACATTAATATGATGCTCTGACAGACCATGAGTATGAACAAGTACTTGTCAGATGTCCTCGTTGTTTAATATAATATCTTAATAGTGAATGTATCATGACAGTCCATCAAAAAAAGAAATAAGTATTTGTATAGGTATTGTGGCTGTCTTATATGAATTATTCTTGAATAATTTACAATGATCAAACAGAGTTTAGATATGATTTCTTAACAAAACTAACGAAATAGAAAGTACTTTTAGGTAAGAAACACCAAATCAAAGCAAATACTATAGCATCTAACTCATTGATAAGTTATAAGGAAGAGAAGAAAGAAGTAAAGGTTGAGGAGACAACCGAGGCAATGGGTTTTGATTGCCACTGGAAAGGGGGAAATGGGTAGGGGCAGGAAATTTAGTCTTCTATACAGACTTGAAGGCTGCTCGCCTTGGGGAAAATATGGAAGCCATAAATCTTTCAACTAAAGGAAGCGTCGCGTTTCTCCACACAGCTCATCTATAATGGTTCAGGTTTTCCATGTTATGACCTGACTATCGCGTTTAAACAGGGCATTCCCTTATCTATCATCTGGGGACGTGCCTGGTAGCTCTGTAGACGGAACCCCTGAAAACCGATTTAGGTGCCGGAGGAAATATTTCAAATACGTAGAAACAAACCTTTATTAATGAGGATGTATTTACTATCAACATATTTAAACACAAATGATATATTCCAACAAAACGTATTTCTATCTGCAACGAATAGTGACCACCAGTATGAATTAAAAATTAATCTTCGCGATAACTAATGCATCCTCAAGTTGTGTTCTAGGCTGGCAATATGCAAAACCAGAAGAAATTTCTAAGATGTAAGGGCTCAGACTTTTAGTTTAAAAATGTACAATGTACGCTCTTGTATGCTCCTTAACACATCAACAAAAGGAAAATGGAGACATCAGTTCTGTCCCTTGTTCTCTGTTATTGTTTTTACTGAGTTATATTTTGTTTACAGTGTTACATATATGATGATTGACTGACTGGCCTGTTATTTTTTTCGTAAAACATGCTCCTGGCCATTTAATTATTTTTATGATATTAGTTTTCAAGCTTATTATATTATCAATAAAGATTTACAACTAAAGTTAATTAAAATATACCATAATATCGATATTGAGACACTGACCGTAAGAACGTGTGGTAACTCTCAAGAGTAAATCGGTGTGGAAAAAACAAAACAAAACAAACGAATGCTGGTTTAGTATCAAAGTGAACGAAGTCGTTTTACAAAATACAAATAACGACAGTAGAGTACAAAAGGGACAAAAGCGGAAATTGCAAGAAAAAATAAATAAAAGGACTTAGCCATGGCAAAAACTGGAGTACAGAAAAAACACAGACATAATTCATCCACAAATACACGTGGATATATTCACAACACTAAGACACTTGTACATTAACCAGACAGGTTTTTTAAGATAACGCATGTCTTGCGCCGTACACGATACCCGTCATTAGGTCAACGCAAATGCCATGCCCCAAAGGTCAATTTTGTTCAATTCAAGTTTGATCAAATGGTACTAAATCAAACTACATATGCCAAAGTACATGACAAAAAAAAAGAGTAATGATAAAACAACTTATTCTATGTAGTATGTAGTTAATGATAACAGTTTTCAGTATTCAAAATACAGACACACACACAAAAAAAATCAAAGAAACAAACAAAAACAAAATAAAAAAGAAACAAAAATAAGAGAAGAAAAGTCAAAATTCAGAATAGTTAGAAACATTGGCAGTAGACTACCAAGGGAACAAAGCACAAAATTACATAAATCAAAGGCAAAAGTAAAAAACGCCCAGAGACGGAAGACCAAAGACACCACGCACCCACAAAACACCCAAACACCACAGAGTGACATATTGGATGCTCCGGAAGAATAAACATGTCCTGCTCTGTATACAGCACCCGTAACACAGTCAGTGGGGTAATCAAGGGTAAAGTCAGAATTGGTAATGTCAAATCAGGGAAGACGTTAATCTAACTGAGAATGTCCGTTTTCATTTGTGACCCCGACATTTCATATCTAGCTGTGTCGTAGTGACGGCCATGGAATTTCTGAACAGACGAAAGTAACAACGGTTGAACATATGACTGACTCAGCAGTTTTTGTGACAATGCTTATGCTCTTTCAACAAAGTTACTGTATGAACTACAAGCTCTACAGTAATGAATTAATTGTGAAATATACACTGCACATGCTGGAGAAGTAGCTATATTGCTGCTCAGAAAGAGAAAGTTCACAATTCGGAAGTCAAAATTATCACGTTTGTCATATAACATAGATTCCAGACATCCACGTTCGTCAATGTATAACAAAATGTCGAGATACGAGTCTTTTTAATTTCAAGTTCACTGTGGTAGATCTAATGAAAATATTCGTTAAATTTCGGGTTATTAAGAGAAAGTACATCGAAAGGTTTTTGATAGTTGTTTTTGTTTCTGTGGTATTAGCCCTGTTACTTATTTTTCTATGTCTCTATTTTTGTATTGAGTTAGTACTCTGTCGAATCGAAACTTATCCATTTGCGATCCCCCTTTGTTGTCTCCTGGATGTTCTCTATTGAAAATAAAGGAGTCAAGTTTAAATGTTTTGTTTTGGATTTTTTTAAATTTTTACAAGTGATGTTCAATATTAAAATTAAATTTTAATTTTTGAATTTGACGCGAATTTCAATACATCCAAAAGTTCGTGAAAACGTGACTGAGAATTATCTTGGCGTATCAACTTTTTAAGAAAATGTCAAATATTACATAACGGTTTTAGTAAAATTAAACTATATCATGCAAATGCCACAATAATTTCCAATTGCAGCACTGATCAGCCACCTAAGACAAACATTCCGTAAGTTTTCATAACGAAATACAAACTAGCAGTTAACGAAATATTTCCTTGTTCAAGCTTTAAATTCCCATTTGAAAATCCAATATACATGTACTAAAATTATAAAAAAGACAATAATAGACAACGCTAAACAAAAAGGAATCAAATACAATTCTGGAATGATACACATCTCATTTGTAGATCAAATCATACTTGTAAAAGGTCTGTCCTCCGTTTATAGGCCGAAAACCGAATTTTTCGGTTTGTACATCGATTTATTCGATATTCGCTGTTCAATTATGTTTGTGAAAACTCTGGAAATCTCTCGACTTCCTGTTATCTACTTCTAACATAATGCATAACATTACAAATATATAAACTTTTTATTAAACGAATCGTTTACCCTTTTCAAAGTGGTCTGATCTCCTATCGCATGTGTAGAAATGTCTTTAAGCAAATAAAGGTACGTTTCGTCTTCAAAAATACCTTAAATTTACATTTGAAATGTAGAGCTAGCAATTTTATGTCTACAATATGTATGAATACTGATGTACTATTCATAATTCTAATATGACTCTCTTCGTCCGCTTTGGAAACAAAGTTATGTTCTAATTCCAACAATATTTTTAGCACATGTGTATAGTTTTTTTTCAAAAAGACATTCATTATGTACAAATTTCACATTTTATTCACTAAATATTCAATTATTGCATATTTTGTGTTAACAAATCACCCAAAAAGCCACATCAAATAATGACAATAATAGAAATTTACAACGGTTACTGTATTTAGGACACGAAACTGAAATACACAGAAAAGTAACCTAGCAACGAATATCTTGTTGTTATGAAATCTCATCTATGTTGCATATTTAATTTTTAACGTTAATAAAATTATAAATATGAGTTTTATTCCTTTTTTTTTTGGCTTTAAAGATAACTAAGTTGTCATATAAATCAGAAATACAAGCTCACACTTATACCCGCTTCGATTTTAAAATACCCTTATTTACATTTTTATAACAGATTACTTTTATTAATTTATAAAAGTATGAACCACTTGTGTTAATAAAACAATGAATATTGATATCTCTATGTCCATTTATGTGTGTTTGTATGCAGTTTTCCGAAATCTTTCAATTCTAGTGTCAAACTCAATATTGCTTCGAATGTTCAAAACGCTTGTTAAATATACTAGAATCGAAATAGATTATTGCAGTTGGGCGCTATGTGAATTAGAACATGGTCAGATCTTATATTCGTCTTCATTTTATACCTCGCTATCGCTCCGTATAAAATATTTACAAATATAACGTCTGCCCATGTTCTAATTCACATAGAGCCCGCTTGCAATGATCTATTTCTTAAATAAAACATTGTGAGATTCATATTCTTTGTTTCCATTCTATTGCCGTAAAAAAGGCTAGATGCTAATTATCAAAAGATCTGCCCATGTTCTAATTCGCATAGAGCCTGTTTGCAATAATTTATTTCTTAAATAAAACATTGTGAGATGCATATTCATTGTTTCCATTCTTTTGCCGTAAAAAAAGGCTAGATGTTAGTTATGTACTCGTAATTATTCTTATAACTTATGATATATTGGGCAAACATGGAGAAAAAAAAGAGTTATTAATTCATCGTGCATTTTAAAATGAAAGTGTTAAAAAAATATTCGTTTCAAAACGATAAAATTTAACAGCGCGGTTTGTTAAAATTTTTACGTTGTTAAATTTTTAGTGCATTTTCAAAAAGTAGCAATATATATATAAGGAAAACTTCTTAACCATTGAATTGAAAGAACAAATTTATACAAAGTATTGAATAAAAAATATAAATATAACGGAAGAGCAATATCTTAACTTACTGTAACTGTATACATTAGATGTCTTCTCCAAATGAAAGTAGAGTTTGAATTCCAGCTTTCATATTGGAAAATACCACGTGACTCTTCCCATTTATTTTCCTATCATGCGAACTAATTAGTGGGAATCACCTGTGAAATTTACAAGCGTTAATTACCTTGTTGTGTCCGCTTCCAAGATTTCGTACAACGCCTTTTACGTCTGTTCCGAACGTAAGGTCAATTACTATTTGTAACGACTTGATTGACAATTAAACCAAGCGAAAAAAGGATTCCCATCATTGATCGTTTGCAAATCTAATTTCTTTATTTTCATGTAATTTACCATTTTGCTTAAATTTAAGAAATATCTTGGGATTAAATTGCATATGCTAAGGAGTATATGATATTACGGTCGATAGATTAGATATTTTTGCCTCCTGATTAATTGTTTAGGGTACCAGGGGACAGAATTAGGATGCTAAGGAGCTTGTAAGGCGATTTTATTTAGGGAAGATGTAAGAATGAAGACACTTATTAATATGTGTTAATCAGTCGGGCAGAAGAATACGGAAAGACGACAGGTTTGAATTCTCTAGTGTTTTGTAGTTTCTTGTGTTAAGTAATGTGTAAACATCTTTCGAATTAATGATTGACTTTTGTCACGATTTACGTCAGAAAATATTGGCAGTAGAATTACAGAAAAAATCCTGAAGACGACTGTCCATGAATGTTACAATTTGTTTTGTATGAAGCATAGTTTCTGTGTATATTGTCATTTAGTTGACCTTTCAAAATAAATTGCCAATCTTTCAGTAACCTTAAATAATATGTGCGTAGCAAGTCAAAATTCTTGACACAGTCATTCCAATAGCTTATTTCTCTGCAATGCAAATACAAAATCATTTTTGGACAGAGTTTTACGATAGGGGCTTAGGCCAGAGGATATTTACCGTACGTAGCTATAAAATAGTAGGCCACTTAACATTTCTCTGTACATTTCATGGGGCTTTTGTTTTATCCCTTATATTAGCACGAATACAAAATTTCACTTCAAATTATATTTATGTTCTGGTTTTTACATTAATTGATGTTTAATCAAAAATAAAATATTTGTTACAAAATCATTTCAAAATCACAGGAGGCAAGTATTTGTCAAACTTTTTTGTAGTAATTTTTACATGAATGTATAGGAAAATTTATTTTGCATACTGTATTATGACCTAAGCATTCTAGTTTTAAAATGTTTTAATATCATATCGTAATTTTACAAATTATAATATTTTTCCAGATAAAGGCATTAAAGCTGTAATTATTATTTAGTAAATGTATATAAAACGTCTAATGATGCCTTATTTGCTATAAGAAAATTTTTCCGTATCTGGTAATTATTCTAATTTTCATAAACTTTTGATAATTTTGAATTGATAAAATAAAATACATTGCAAAACATAACATTATGCCGCCTCATCTTTTCTAGGATTGTTTGGGACTTATAAAATCCTAAATGAGGACTACATGAGGACCCGTTACTTAATTCTGATTTTCTTCTTAATATTTTGATTGAATGAAGCCCAGAGGATAACACCATCTAAGTCATTCATTTATTTGGTGCATGCCAAAAGCAAATCATTTGAACAACGGTAGTAGAATACCGAAGGAACAAGGGAAGTGATTATTACAAAAATCAAAGTCCATAGACATGGCAACAAACGGGAACAAAGAAAAGATAAGAAAGTCACAAGGCGCAGGAATAAAAAACACGACATTCAGAACTAAGGCTTTCATAGTGTGAACTCCCATGAAAACTGGGAGTGATATCAGATGCTTCTGAAGGGTAAGCATATCCTGCTCCGCTAGCGGCACCCGTCACACAATCAGCAATATGCAAGTTCAAAAACTGTATACCACTGAACAGTATTTCCATCAAGCACTGACTATTTGCTCTGTATTTTAGCTTTTCAGATGTTTAATTTTTGGTTATACAAAGTTTGATTTTTATCTACACATAAGGAAATTTAGTTCTGGAAATGAATGCCTATAACGTGTGCTCTCTATATATTTCAGGAATGGTGTTCTTGTTCTTGAGAGAATTTCTAATATTGATATAATATAGTACTCTCAAATAATGATTTCTTTGGGTAATTTCCAAATGTCAGTTTATAGTGCCGACACTACACTATTGTATTTTAACTTTTCTTACAATATACTTGATGAATGCCTTATCTTTATTGTAATTATCCACTAGCTTGAGACATTAGCTTCTTTGTCGGGCAACGGATGACAGTGACTCTAAGAGCATTTTCTCAGTTTAAATTATGTTTGTTAAAGATCCCGCATCTATGACAAGTTAATTGTTCGACATCTAGCAACGAATTCCGCTAAAACTGATGCCAGGTACCGCCTTGAACTTTCTTTGAATTGATCTCATTGTTAAAGGCCACACGCATACTTTGAAATAAAGTACAACAATAAAACATTGTTGCTTTTCTTGGTTCTACATGTATTTATAGGTCTCGTATCATGTGCATTTACTCTCATTGTTTACATAAAACTCAAATTAAATGCAATGTTGAAATATAGCACTAGGTCGATGCCATCATTAGTGGATTAATAGTTTTGGTGGTTACACAAACCCAATTTAGTATTTTGGACCGATCATTTTAAAAGAAACATTTCTGAAATTGTACAAGACCAACGAGTATATTCATCGATCTAAGATCCGTGACTTGCTTATAAGGATGTACTTTAATACCATTTGATAATTCATTTCTTTCGGCTCCTTTGTAATTTTAAACTTCTGAGTGATTGATTTCTATTTGCACTGACGAGTCAGAAGTTGTCGAAATGTTTCGCATGGAAGACTTCACTTGATACTTGTAGACTATATTAACATGCATCTTCTACATGTACTGACATACTAGTATATTTTTTATTTTACTTTTAATATGTTAGTTTGAAATATGTTGTCTGCCTACAATTGATAAAAGTTACAATCACTGTGGCTGTTAGTATAGTATTACCTAAAATAGAAATTGTATTCTTGAAAGGTTATTCAATTAGCAAACTTGTCATCAATTTTTCCATGAGTCCTTAAATTGAATTATACACCAGACGCTCTAATTTTTTTATTACTGACTTATCACTTTAAAGACCTGAGTAAAAGTAAAAGTTTAAGCATAAGATCCTAACTCTCGATTAACCTTATCAGTGACATTTTCTACTGTGATTTATATTAAAATATCAAAACAGCAATCATATGGAATTTAAGTTTCCTTGTTTAACTGTTCACATTATGTTATCACGACTCCATGTAGTTTTCCAACATTGTTCATATTTTCCGGTTGAATATTTGATAGTGTTTGAAACATTTGTTTGGCTTATAGATTTAAGTACATAACATTGGATACTATAAGGTATGATTCAGGGATCATGGCGACTTCAAGATGGAGAACAACTAAAACAAGAGGCTCTCAAAATCCTGTATCGCTCACCTTGCCCTTGACTCACATAGACAGTTTATATTAAGGAGGCCATAATTGATTCATTGATTGATGTTTTACGCTAAATTCAGCAATATTTCAGCTATATCGTGGCGAGAACTGTTCAGTATATAAACTAATTAGAATAAGTATATAAAAATATCTATATAAAACCATATAGCTTTATACAAGTAAAACAAATGTGTAAAATACTAAAAACATAATTAAAGAAATAATGGTTTAACTAACAATATTTGAAATTAGAAACTAGTTTAAAATTGATCTTTTTAAATCTTACTAAATGAATTGATTGCTTTTAAAAATTGAACAATTTTGTCGCCCGCGACGTTTGTAAATAGGTCTTTTAGACAATCAGCAGAATAAAAATCACGTCTAATATCGGCTACATCTACACATTCAATTAAAACATGTTGAATTGTATAAGAGGCCATAATTAAACTATAGTTCCAATATGCTCAGTAGTTTCATGAGAGATCTGTTAGTGTTTCCCGGAGGGTCCAATGTTAAACTATGTTAACTACTGGCATCCATCCTGGATAAAGTGTGAATCTCAAAAACATTTTATTTGTAGGGGACCAACTAAGATCTATTTTTTCCAAGTTTGGTTCAAATTGGCTCAGTAGTTTCGTCGAAAAAGATCTTTGAATGCCTTTTTCCATATGGTCCAATGTTAAAGCTATTTTCCACGCTGGCCACGTGCACCGTTATGGATATAGCGCTGACCTGAAAACATGTTTTTTTGCAGGGGACCACCTTAAGATCATTGTGGCCAGGTTTGATTCCATTTTGCTCAGCAGTTTCAGAGGAAAAGATCTTTGAATGTCGTTTCCCATACGGTACAATGTTGAAACCATGTTCCCCGCTGGCGGCATCTTTGATATTGCACAGACCTGAAAAACAACTTTTTGAAGGGAACCAGCTAAAGACTATTGTGGCCAAGCTCTAATTGGCTCAGTAGTGTTGGAGGAGAAGATCTTTTAAAGTCCTTTCCCATAGGGTCCAATGATAAAATATGTTCGACGCTGGCAGCCATCCTGGATATAGCGTTGACCTGAAAAACAATTTTTTTGCAGGGGACCACTTAAAGACTATTGTGGCCAAGTTTGGTTCCAATTGGCAAAGTAGTTTTGGAGGAGAAATCTTTGAATGTTGTTTCCCATAGGGTACAATGTTAAAACAATGTTCCCCGCTGTCGGCCATTTAAGATATAGCACAGACCTTAAAAGAAGGTTTTTGCAGGGGACTACCTAAAGACTATTGTGGCCAAGTTTGGTTCCAATTTGCTCTGTAGTTTTGGATAAGATCTTTGAATGTCCTTTCAAATAGGGTCCAATGTTGAAACTATGTTTCCCGATGGCGGCCATCTTGCTTTAGGTGCGACCCGGAAAAACAACTTATTATATGGGAGCATCTAAACACTATTGTGGCCAAGCTTGGTTCAAATTGGCACAGTAGTTTATGAGGTGAAGATCTTTGAATGTTGTTTCCCATAAGGCATAATGTTAAAACCACGTTCCCCGCTGGCGGCCATTTTGTATATAGCAGAGACCTGAAAAACAAGTTTTTTTTGCAGGGGATCACCTAAAGACTATTGTGGCCAATTTTGTTTCTAATTGGCTTCGTAGTTTTGGAGGAGAAGATCTTTGAATGTCCTTTCCAATAGGTCCTAATGTTAAAACTATGTTTCCCACTGGCGGCCGTCTTGGTTGAGGTGCGACCCCGAAAAACAATTGTTTTATACGGGACCACCTAAGAACTATTTTGGCGAAGTTTGTTTACATTTGGCTTAATAGTTTCATGAAGATCTTTGAATGTTTTTTTTTTTTTTGCAGGGGACCAGCTAAAGACTATTGTGGCAAAGTTGGTTTTTATTGGCTCAGTAGTGTTGGAGGAGAAGATCATTTAAAGTCCTTTCCCATACGGTCCAATGTTTAAACTATGTTCCCAATGGCGGCCATCTTTGATATAGCGCTGACCTGAAAAGCCACTTTTTTGTATTGGACCACCAAATGACTATGTTTTGTTCCAATTGGCACAGTAATTTCCGAGGAGATCTTTAAGTGTTGTTTCCCATTAGGTATAATGTTAAAACCATGTTCCCATTTTGGATACAGCACAGACCCGAAAAACAGATTTGATGCAGGCGACCACCCAAGGACCATTGTGGCCAAGTTTGATTCCAATTGTCCCAGTAGTTTCAGATGAGAAGATCTTTAAAGAAAAGTTTACGCCGGACGGACGACGGACGAAAAATGATGACAAAAGCTCACCCTGGCTATAGCATTGGTGAGCAAAAAATCGTCGCTCCATTGCTTGGTTTTACCATTTATTTGTCGAGACTTTTTCTCAAGTGCATTCATTTCATTTCCTGTCATTGTTAACACGGATAATAGCCAAAAGGTCACGTATACTTTAAACATAGCATTCATATTGCTTCAACATCGGTGCATTGGTAAAATAACGAAATACCGAGGGAAAAAATGGATACGCATGGCGGTATATAAATGGAGTAAGCATGACGGTATATACTTTCTCCAAAATCTATATGGTTCTCTTTTTCGTCTTAGTTTCAAATGAATTGGATGTAAATGATTTGAGTTATTGGCCAGAAACCACAATGTTGTGACCTTGACCTTTGGCCCTCTTTCCCCAAAAAATCAAAAGGGTTCTTCCCCTAATATCCCATACTTTGATTTGAATTAAATTTTATCTTTTTTAGCAATCTTCTGGAAATTAAATTTTCTTTAACTTTCGAAGAAAATTTCCAAAAATAAGCAAATAAGAAAAAAGATTTAAGGGTCTGAAAAATTGCGACAGGAGGAGGGGGATATTTGGATTTTTTTATACCCAAAATAGTGTGATTTCAAGAGAAACAATTGACACGAGATGGACAAAAGAAAGTGATTTCAGAAACAAACAACGGAAATAGAATTAAAAAAAGACAAAATAAGTAAATAAATGTAGAATGTATCCTTCAAGAATTTTTCTTGGCGTTAAATGTAAAATTAATTATCATTTGGGAGACAAGGATGTCAGACTTGACAGCTACATTTTTATCATGTCCCAACAATATCGTTTTTGTTATGACTTTTTCCTGGGGGTATTCACAAATCTAGTAGTCAGTACTTCGTTGCTGACACAAAAACCGATTATGTTTTGAAACTTCCAATATCTAAATTTTAGAAAATTTTGTTTAAAACTAAGTAGTATCACGATCATGCATGGCTTTGTCCTTAACTGAAATTTGTCTTTTCTATTTAGAGACTATTGATTATTTGTTCTCTGTCAGTTTTGCACGTGTTTCGGGTCATGGACTTCCAAATGATTCAATTTTATCTACAACGAGGAAACATAAGTTGTCGAAATGCGCATATGCAGAAACAAGATTAACAGTAACTTCGGTATTTCCTTACAATATCGCGTATAGTCTCGACTTTATCTTCAATATTACTTCATTGTTATTTTATTCTTAAATATTTTCAACATACAATTTATGGGCGATATTCTACACAACATATTACACAAGGAACATCTAAACAATGCCATATACGGAATAAACATAAAGGACGGTACAGTTTTTATTAAATTGTATAACCCACTAGAAAAACGTGGAATTTTTAGTTGCTAAATCACAAAAAGCGACAAGTCATTCAGCAACAAGATAATAAAACTAGAATATTCCTGACATATGATCAAATTAAACAGAAAAAACTATCATCAGATGCTCTGCTACAGCAATGTTAAAGTCATTTAATAGTAGCACCTCATACTGATTTACAGTGAGTGGTGTCTCCAGCTCGTAAAACACGCCAAAACAATCGACGAAAAATCCATCTTGTAAAAATGAAATACAAGAAAAAATAAATAAACAAAATTTTACTTTTTTCTCCTAAGGTATGCGTTTGCCGATGTACCAGAATTATCCTTAAAGTGATTATTTATACCAATAATAAAGCGTGTATTATTTTCTGTACGTAAGACAAGTAAAAATGGTAAGAGAAGTTCGTTACAGAATGGTAACCTCCTAATGTTAAATGATTATGTTAGCCGGGATTATTGAAAAAAAAAACACCAGAAAATCATCATGAAATATTCCAGACTTCTTGATTTAGACCTGAAAAAAATTTACTTTGATGACAGACTTGTTGCAGTCCATAGATAGTAAGTAGTATTTAACGGTAACACCGAGGTTTATAATATAATAATTCTTCTGAAGGAACTTCAGTTAGGCGGAACAAATACACGTGGAGACCGTTCCCCCTTTCGCGCTTTCATGACGGAGACAACGTTGAGATCAATATCGCTGGATCTTCTTCTTGTATAACTACTGAACTGTCTATCAACTAAGATTTTGTTACTGTCTGCAGTCAAAGTCAGGCATCAAAGTATTTAACTTTTACAACAATATCATTTTGATGTCCAAATGCAACGTATTATTGTGTTAACAATTTCGATAATTTACACTGCGTTATAAAGTCTTATTTCAGTCGTTGTAAGTTGAGCACATTAACATATCTGCCTCATCAAAGAATTATATTGACCACAATAGACCAGGTAATTAATGTAGTTAAGGTCTATCCGGTACAACGGATAGACATTATTGGGATTGTAAAATTGTAAAAAAATGTTTTTTCTACTTTTCACAGAGGTGTCTAAGTGGGTAAGTGTAGGTCGATGAAATTTGGTGGGGTTTTGTAGTTTCTGTTGAAGTTGTGATTGTATCCGTCTTGGGTCGTTTCGTTATCAGGGGAGGGGGCTATTTTAGAAACTCCCTAAACATGTTTTGTGATATTATTCGGAAATGGTAATAAATAGGTAGTGAATTGTAATGGGGAAAATGTTTGTCAGGCTATGGCAGATATTTCGTTCATTTGAGCGAATGTTGGTGGATGGACCGTTTTCATGATAAGGGCTTGCAAAGTTTTGTTACTTTTCTTGGAGCAATTATTTGGGGAAATTTCGGAATGTGTAAGAATTAGGTATTTGGGACCTATGTCATTGTAATTAGTTGATATGTTTTACATTCAAAAATGTAAGGGGTCAAAGGTTTATTGGGCACTTTAAAAGGGATGACATCAGTTCCTTAAAATAAAATGTCTACGCAAATGCAGCTACTGTTTTAAATGATAAATGATCTGCTTGTCAAATTATCTAAATTGTGGTTTCGTGTTTACTAGGTAAACTGAAACTTGATCAGCTGGTTGTCAAAAATGATATTTAGCAGACGACAAAAGTAAAGCATGTGCACACTTTATTGTTTTGTGTGTTTTGTTTGACATACAATTACACATGGATTACAGAAGAACACTACTGAAAACAACATGTTTTTTAACACTTATATCCCCCCGGTAGCAGTAAAGAAACATTTAGTACATTGCACAATAGTTATTTTGATTCTGTATAACATAATAAATTTTGATATCAATTATTGAAAATTAAATCAAAACAAATAGTGACTGTAATTGGATTCAAACACAGAAGTCACCGAAAAGATCCCTCCAATCATTATCCAAGCATTACTAAGAAATCAATTTTCACCCCTTTTAAAAAATGGTGAATAAAAGGATACGGAGTAAATGCACATGAGACAGTTTCTACAAATTCACGGTAAAAAACAAGCAAAGGAACAACGCTTTTATTGTTGTTCTTCATCTTGAAGTCATAATGATGCCATCAACAATGAGCTTTGCTCATACCTCATAGTAAGTTCAAGACGGCCACTAGCACCGGTTTAAGCGTCTCAATTTCCTCATTGGTCATGGATGCGGGATTGTCAACAAACATCAATTAAACTCGCAAAGTGCTCTTACAATCACTGTCATCCTTTGCCAGACAAAAGCACTAGTGTCTTAAGCTAGTGGACGATTACAACATATAGACAAACACAGGGCACTCATCAAGTCGAATGTAAGAAAAATTGGTGTAATAAAATAGTGAGATGTGGGCACTTAAAACAGGTGGTCTGGATTACATTTGAAAGTATGAATAGTATATCCATATGAGAAATTCTCTCATGCACAAGTACACCATAACTGAAAAATATAGAGAGCAAACATCTCTCCCACGGGAAATCTTTTTACCTAAAAATTATTAACATTTATAATTAACTTATTGTGTTTCTGGCTACTCAGTGTTATCAATTTGATTGCATTAGGAAAAATGTTATAATATTTCATTAATACAGTAGAATCTATTTATAGCTATTCAAAAACCCATTTAATAAACCATATATTTATATAGCTATTCAAACAAATGGATAAATTACATCATAAAATATTTAATAGATACTTTAATCACTGATATATATAGATTACACCACAAGATCCCGTTCATTACCATATTTTATCCACTAGAGATAGTTAAATTTTAAAATTTTAATTGCGAGGCTTGCCGAGCATTTTAAAATTTTTAAATGGATAAAATATGATAATAATCGGGATGAAGTGGTGTAATCTTTATCTCTAATGATCAGTGATAAACACCGAGAACTGTATTCCGAATAGATTTGGTGGTTTTATTCAACATACGTTGAATAAAGAAAATTTATCCAACGGGTCAAAACCGGTTTAAACTTGACATATCATTAGAGAAACACAATTTAATATATATATATATATATATATATATCTTATACATATATTTTATACGTTCTATTGAGTATGGAGTATTTTCATCTATTGGTATGTTCATATCCCTGCATGGCTATTGCCCAATGAGGTCTATTGCTCAGTGCGGTCTGTTGATCGATGGAATTTATTGACCAGTGCGGTCTATTGACCGATGGAGTCTATTGACCGATGACGTCTATTGACCATTAGATCTATTGCCCGATGAGGTCTTTTGACCGATGAGGTCTATTGCCCGATGAGGTCT
>MJUU01071209.1:157054-172643 GCA_002080025.1 Modiolus philippinarum
ACATACTAGAACAACACATAGTTTTATCCTCAACAGTGATGATCGACCTGAATGTATTCCATGCAATTGTCCTTATACAATTCAACATGTTTTAATTGAATGTGTAGATGTTGCCGATATCAGGCGTGATTTTTATTCTGCTGATTGTCTTAAAGACCTATTTACAAACGTCGCTGGCGACAAAATCGTTCAATTTTTAAAAGCAATCAATTTATTTAGTAAGATTTAAATAGATCAATTTTAAACAAGTTTCTAATTTCTAATATTGTTATTGTTAAACCAAAAATTTAATAATATGTTTTTTAACATTTTACACATTTGTTTTACTTGTATAAAGCTATATGGTTTTATATTAATATTTTATGTATTTATTAGAATTTTTCAATAAACCCAACAGTTCTCGCCACAATATAGCTGAAATATTGCTGAAGTTGGCGTAAAACATCAATCAATCAATCAAAACCCATGAAAACCAGGAGTGTCATCAGGTGCTTCGTAAGGGTAAGCATTTCCTGCCCGTCATAATTGAGTCTGTTTGATTACAGTGGTTTGAAATAAAACAAATAGTTTATTTTTATTATACCTCAGTATGTATTTTCTATATAAATTAATTATTTGATAAATTTACTATTTTTAACTTTTGTCACAGACAGACTATTTGCCAGTCAATAGTTTCAAGGACTATTGACTGGTGATGAACTATTTACTGGTCATTAAATAGGACGCTATACTATTTACTGGTTATTAAGTAGAACGATGAACTATGTACCGAAGAATTTGATGTTTATTTCGGTACAATAAAACACTTATTTACTGGGTATTCGAACAATAGCAAGTAACTTAATACCGAGGTTACTGTGTTGATGGTTTCCTTCGACACCAAATATTTCCCTCCGCTTCGCGTCGGGAAATAGTTGTGTCTCGGAAAACCATAAACATGCTATTGTTCTCATAGCCAGTAAATAGGTGTATACTATTTCCATTGGTTGTTGCTTGGCACCTACCGGCGAAATATTCAAACTAAAAGTTGTAATCGATATGGCTAATAACGAAATTCAATTTCATGGTAATTGAAAGCCGAATGATACAGAACTCCCTTTTTTGAATATATACAAAATTTATATAAATAAAATCATACGAAAAATAAATGAAAACCATCTCTAATACATGTTGTTTTATTTAATAAAATACCATGCAAACGAATACGGGACTTTCGAGATATTAACTCTCATGGAATTGAGGGCGGTAACGACCGCCTCGGATACCAGTAAGAAGGAATACTGGATTTGTAAACCTATTGAAATAAATAAATATAAACCTCATGAAAAACAGACCATTTATGGAATTGAAGTGCATTTATAATTTTCCCTATATGAGAATTCTTCGACTGAATTTTAATTAACGAAAAACAATTAACCTGAAGCGCCACAAATCGATTAAATATGAATCACCCTCAGCTCAACAGTGTCCATTCATTAGTGATTCCCTCTCAATGTATTGATTTTTTTCGAATAAAAATAGATTTGTTTCCACGATTCAAAAGTCCCATATTGGGTGTACATGTATGTCTTATACAGTGATATTCAAATTAAAGGAAAAATTTAGCAGGGGAGAAAATCTACAATATGTACAAATATTTCAGTTTTTCCGAGGAATGAAGAATCCAAAATTTCCTGGCGGGAAAAATAGAATCGATCCAGTTCTTCCAAAAGGGTAAATTGGCACGGGGAGAAACCCGCTATATAACAGGTTTAGGCACGGACCATTTGATGTTCAGGGGGCCTGGGATTTTAACCCGAGCCGGGGAATTTTATTTTGCCCTCTTCGCGGACCAAATTATTTTTTCCCATATACACTATGCTAGGAAATTTTGTTGAGCCAGGTTTTTTTTCTACTTGGCAGGATCAGGGCCAGATTATTTTGTTCAGCCCAGATGCTGGTCAGAAAATTTTTTGACCAAAAACCGGGGCCAGATTTTTTTTCTAAATAATAATAGCCCCTACCCCCTGAAAATCAAATGGTCCGCGCCTTACTCTACTTCGCCTCTTTTCCAGTTCGTTTATTTTTATACCCCGCCACACGAAGTGGCGTGGTATTACGTGATACCCTCAGTCGTGTGTCCGTCCGTCCGTCCGTCCGTCTGTCTGTATGTCTGTCTGTCCGTCCGTCCCCGAAGGTTTCCGACTGATAACTTGTGAACGAAATTACACAAGGTCTTCAAACTTGGTATGCAAGTTGTTTACCACAAAACTCAGGTCAAGTTCGATTTTGGGTTCAGAGGTCAAGGGGTTCTGGAGTTATACCGCTTGAAACTTTGACATTTTGCGAATTTTAGGGTTTCCGACTGATAACTTTTGAACGAAATAACACAGGGTCTTCAAACTTGGTATGTAAGTTGTTTACCACAAAACTCAGGTCAAGTTCGATTTTGGATTCAGATGTCAAAGGGGTTCTGGAGTCATACCCCTTGAAACTTTGAAATTTTACGAACTGATAACTTTTGAACGAAATAACAAAGGGTCTTCAAACTTGGTATGTAAGTTGTTTATTACAAAACTCAGGTCAAGTTCGATTTTGGGTTTAGAGGTTTAGTTGAAGGTAACATATGTGTTATGGTCTCATGTCCATTTACTCCATATCCTTTCGTAAAATATTTAATACAGGAGTTTGTCTTTTATTGCAGTGTGGAGTTGGTAAAACAATTCCCCGTGGTAGAGATGTATACTCTTTATTTTTCTTAGATATGGTGTACTTGTACATGAGATAATATCTCATGTGTACACTTTGTTCAATTACTATTATCTAAATTTATGTAAATTATAAAACCGTAGGATTAACTCCCTCCATCGTAGTTTTGTCCTTAGCTATATTTGATATTACTAATTATTCGGATTTTGTTTGGTTTTTTGCATTTTAAACATTTTTTGACATTATGGATTTCCTTTGTTTGGGTTCTAGTGGTGCAGATGAGGAATTAATTTCCGAAATGGCCATACAGATCATTAAAATTATTGCAGTTGGAGGTAACATATGTGTTATGGTCTCATGTCCATTTACTCCATATCCTTTCGTAAAATATTTAGAGGTAAAATGGATTTTTGGGTTATGGCCCTTGAAACTTTGAAATTTTGCGAATTTTAGGTTTTCCGACTGATAACTTGTGAACGAAATAACACAAGGTCTTCAAACTTGGTATGTAAGTTGTTTGCCACAAAACTCAGGTCAAGTTTGGTTTTGGCTTCCGGATCCAAGGGGTTCTGGATTTATGCCCCTTGAAACTTTGAAATTTTGCAAATTTTAGGATTTTGTACTCATTACATGTGAATGAAATAACATACTGTCTTCAAACATGGTATGTAAATTGTTTACCGCAAAACACAGGCCTATTATAATTTTGGGTTAAGCGGTGCACATCGTTGTGGAGTTATGGCCCTTTTAACTTAGAAATTTTGTGAAACGTGGCGGGATATCATGTAATCCACCATTACTTTTGTTCTGTTATGTGCTAAATTAAATTTGGGCTTCTCCCTCGGGAACCGTTCTCCTACAGTGTTGTCTAGTGCAAATAGTGCCATCACCTGGTGGCTTGTGCACTTTTAACACTAGACAATTCACTATAGGAAAACGGTAAGGTTGCCTAGGGAGAAGTCCATAATAGATAAATGCTTTTTTATTGATATCTTTATAAATTTATTATTGTGCAATATACTTATCAGTTCATGCCACGATACAGCTGAAATATTGCTGAAGTTTGCGTAAAACACCAATCAATCATTTTTCTTTTCTGTTCCGTATTTCTTTGTTACTATTGTCCTTGGATTATTCGCAGAATAAGACTGACGGTTCGGTTTTCACTTACTTTTTTCCAGATTTTAAGGAAATTATATATTTACAAGTAATATATGTATTCAAAGTATTCATTTGATGTTTTCCCTAAATACCAAATATTTCCCTTCGCTTCGCGTCGGGAAATAGCTGTGTCTCGGGAAACCATAAACTTGCTATTGTTCTCATAGCCAGTAAAAAAGGTGTATACTATTTCCATTGGTTGTTGCTTGGCCCCTACCGGCGAAATATTCAAACTAAAAGTATTAATCAATATGGCTAAAAACGAAATCCAATTTCAGGCTAATTGAAAGCCGAATGATACAAAACTCCCTTTTTGAATATATACAAAATTTATATAAATAAAATCATACGAAAAATTAATGAAAATCATCTCTAATACATATTGTTTTATTAAAAAAAATACCATGCAAACGAATACGGGACTTTCCAGATAGGAACTCTCATGGAATTGAGGGCGGTAACGATCGCCTCGGATACCAGTAAGAAGAAATACTGGATTTGTAAACCTATTGAAATAAATAAATATAAACCTCATGAAAAACAATTTATGAAATTGAAGTGCATTTATAATTTTCCCTATATGAGAATTCTTCGACTGAATTTTAATTAACGAAAAACAATTTATCTGAAGCGCTACAAATCGATTAAATATGAACCACCCTCAGCTCAACAGTGTCCATTCATTAGTGATTCCCTCTCAATGTATTGATTTTTTCGAATAAAAATAGATTTGTTTCCTGAGTGAACACGATTCAAAAGTCCCGTATGGGGTGTACATGTATGCCTTATACAGTGATATTCAAATTAAGGGGAAATTTTAGCATGGGGGAAAATCTACAATATGTACATATATTTCAGTTCCGCCGTGCGCGGTCCCGGCTTATGAATAGCCCCGCAGCATCCTCTGAGCTTGGAGTATGAGTCTTCCTAACAGAGGACCCCGAGGGAACCCCGGGATATAGAAATAGGACCTAGTATCTCCGGCTTGCGGGGTGTGACCCCTCCTAAACGGAGGCTGACCCCGAGGGTCCCGGGATATAGAAATAGGACCCATTCCGTGGTTGTGCGGGATTAATAAATACACAACCCATCTTTCGGATGGGATGTAAACTCAGGTCCACGTGTTGGAAGAAATGCCACGCTTCCACGGAATTTTGTTTTGCCCTCTTCGCGGACCAGATTATTTTTTTCCCATAAACACTATTCTAGGAAATTTTGTTGCCAGGTTTTTTTTCTACTGGGCAGGATCAGGGCCAGATTATTTTGTTCAGCCCAGATGCTGGTCAGAAAATTTTTTTGACCAAAAACCGGGGCCAGATTTTTTTTCTAAATAATAATAGCCCCTACCCCCTGAAAATCAAATGGTCCGCGCCTTACTATACTTCGCCTCTTTTCCAGTTCGTTTATTTTTCTGTTATGTGCTAAATTGAATTTGGGCTTCTCCCTCGGGAACCGTTCTCCTACAGTGTTGTCTAGTGCAAATAGTGCCCTCACCTGCTTGCTTGTGCACTATTAGCACCAGGCAATTCACTATAGGAAAACGGTAAGGTTGCCTGGGGAGAAGTCCATTATAGATTAATGATTTTATATATGATATTTTTGTAAATTTATTATTATTGTGCATTATACTTGTCAGTTCATGCCACGATACAGCTGAAATTTTGCTGAAGTTGGTAAAACATCAATCAATAATTTTCTTTTCTGTTCCATACTCATGTATTCATTTCTTCGTTACCATTTTCCTTGAATTAAGACTGACGGTTCGGTTCTCACTTAGCTTTTTTTCCCCAGATTTTAAAGAAATAATATATTTATAAGTATTATGTGTATTCAAAGTATTCATTTTAGTTTTTCTGTTTCTGTCATTGTGAAATAACTTAGGTAGACTCAAGCTTGTGGGCAACCTTTGCTTTTTTGCGGTTAAATCGTGCATTGCTGATGAAAAAGTAAAACAAAACAAATTGTTTTATTTTAATACATGCACTAAAAGATCAGTGTCAGCCTCTTGGAAATAATAATCTTCTTGCTCTACGACCAATACTTGTAAATGTTCTTGAATGCTTCGAACAGAAATAGCAAATATCAATTTCGAGGTTTATATTAACGCAAGTTTTCCTACAATCTTAAAGATCTCCCTATCCAAACATCAAATATCAATTTCAAGGGTTACATTTACCCAAACTTTCCTACAATATGGACGATCTCCCCATCCAATTCAGCCCGTGGAAAACGAGAATAAACAGCTGCGCGAAGAGCGCATGATACGCTCGTCCCCACTTTACAGCAAACTGATTAAATGATTCTTGAAATTAAAAACTCCATATGAACAAACATGACAAGGGACTTCTGATATGTATCAATTATTTCATCTGATGTTAAAAAGTCAACTAGAGGCTCAGAGACTGAGCCTATATCGCTCACCTGACGAAATGCTTTTATGCCATGCATGACCAAAACAGATGGGGTCAAATGTTTAGCTATGATCTCCATTATTAGCACCTGTGTTTTTTGCCTGATCCTATTGAAATAAATAATTTTGTTCAATTTAACCTTTTTACATTTAGTTAAATTGATTGATTAGTTTCAGAGAAGATGATGAAAAGGATGGTTATCTCATACCTGGCTCCAATGATTAGCTATGTTTTGCATTGGACTCCACGTTTTTTTCAAATTGAAATGAAATTAGCAATTTTAGAAAAGTAACTTACTTTTCAGAAAATCAGAAAATGTTTGGCAATCTATGTGAAGGACCTTCGATTCCTACATCATTCCTGTAAAGTTTGGTTCAATTTGCTTAAGTAGCTTCAGAGGAGATGGCAAATATATGCTTTTCCCATAGGGTCCAATGTTAAACTATGTCTTGCAACGGCGGCCATGTTTTTAGCGGATAGGAAAAATTTCGGCAAACTAAATAGAGGACCTTCCATACAACATTCCTGTAACGTTTGGTTCAATTTGCTTCAGTAAATTCAGAGAAGATAGCAAATATATACTTTTCCCATAGGGTCCCATGTTTACTATATTCTGTGCTGGCTTCCATGTTTTTTGGCGGATCGGAAAATTTCAGCAATCGAGTTTGGTTCGAATTGGTCCAGTGTTTTTTGAGGAGAAAGCAAAAAAGTGAAAAGTTTACGGACGGATGGACGACGGACGCCAAGTGATGGCAAAAGCTCACATGGCCTTTTAGGCCAGGTGAGCTAAAAATGTATATTTAATTAGGGGTAGTGATGTCTTAAAATAAAAGAATATCAATGTGTAAATAGAAATTGCAATTTCATACTTTTTTGAAATAATCAAAGTCCTATGATTCTGGAACGAAAAATCCTTCCAGAAAATAAAACGATAGGGAGCTTTCTTCCGTGATATCTAACAATCCTGCAAAGTTTCAAGAAAAATGAATAAAGCGTTCTCTAGCTAAAAAATGACGTGTGGAAGGAAATGGCATTTCATGCTTTTTTTAAATAATCAAAGTCCCATACCTCTGTAACGAAAAATCCATCGACAAAATAAAATGATATGGAGCTTCCTCTCGTCAACAATCCTGCAAAGTTTCAAGAAAAATGATCAAAGCTGTCTCTAGTTATGGTACGACATGTGAAAATTGCAATTTCAAGCTTTTTTGAAATAATCAAAGTCCCACAACACTGGAACTAAAAATCCATCGACAAAATTAAACTATAGGGAATTTTCTTCCGTCAAACCCAACAATCCTGCAAAGTTTCGAGAAAAATGTTCAAAGCGTTCTCTAGTTACAGTACGACGTGTGGACGGACGGACGAACACCGGTATACCATAATACGTCCCGTCAAAGACGGACGTATAAACATGGAGAGCAACATGTATATATCTGTGTTATCACAAGTCTGTAAATGAAAAAAAAATCGTGTTTTCACTCCCAGAATAACTGTTTGCTCTATCTACAAATCTGCTTAAGTACAAGTTTTGTCTGTCTTGCCATCTAAGTGTAAGATTAGAAATAATGTTTGTTGTTTAATATATAAATATTGAAATTATTCTTTCGATATTTATAGGCCATGAAAAGTTTTTGAGGGATATGATAAAATAACCTTATTAGCTGGAAACTCTTTGCATCTTTTAGTATTTTCCGTTTTATATTGCAATCATCTTAAAAACAAATTTTCAAAAAGTATTTGTCCATGAACAGGTAATCAGCTGATTCTGTTAATTACTTGAAGTTATACCAACAGATTCATGTTTGGACAAAGATCCACACGGATGATGTTAACACTATATAAAACAGGACATTTTGCTTTTTCTGACACTTTGTGTTTAGAGTTTTCGATCTTACACTATGACATTGTTAGAAATGCGATGAATATACTCCTGACAATCGGCATGAGCGGAAATCCTCTTTTATTTAACAAAGACCTTCAGATTTACGATCATACATGTTTATAAGCAGTCATTGAATGATTTTTTACGGTAATTACAGCATGCTGTCATCAAAGACAATACTGTATGTAAAAGTTGACAATGTAATATTTCAGACTGATGGAATCTTATTTAAATAAAAAGCACCTAATACAGATTCGTGAGAAAGCATTGACATTTCCTGGTTCTTTATATGTTAACAACGGTAAGCGTTATCTTACAAGTAGAATTCTTTATACTGAACTTGATATATGACCTGAAGAATTCATTGAAAAGGAAAATAAAAACATATGACAAATATATGCAGTTTAATTTGATACTCTATTCTGTCCCTATCATGCATCAAAGATCTTGGTTGTTTTTGCAACTTTGAGTTATAACAAAATTTCCAAACAGAAAGTAAGAAGGGCAAATAGACAAAGTAGATACACTAATATAAACCACAATGCTGCAGGCAAATCAAAAGAAATTAGGGGTTCATCGGTTTTATGGCTCTCGCTATATCTTATTTCCATTGTGTCCGGTAGCAACTCAACAGCAATTGTCCTAAAATATCGTAGACATTGAAAAGAAATGTTCATACCTGTACTTTATGAAAAAAAAAGAATATTTATCACAGTTCTTATCGAAACTTCAAAATTTTCAACAAGGAATTGTTATCTAGAAGAATTTTCAACCGAGTTTTCCATCGGAAAAATCCGGTCATCAGAATGGTGAAAATGTCGGGCGGACAGCTGCCAAATAGGTTCATCATTTGTCCGGACCAAATCTCCTACAGGTTTTGAGATAGGTTTATATTTTTCAGATTATTTGTACATATATCAAAGGTGTGCATGCATCTTTGATTTTGATTTTTGATCATTCATGCCAAAATTAGTTGTTGAACTTAGTCATTTTTACGTCAAATATCTGCTTATAGCGTACCCCATATGTCCGGAGTAAATCTCCTACAGTTTTTAAAAAAGAAGGTTTGTATTTTGCAGGTCATTTGTATATATATCAAAGGTGTGCATATTACTTTAATTTTGATTTTTGATAATTTATGCCAAAATTACCAGTTGTTGAACTTGGTCACTTTACTTCAAATATCTGCCAATAGGGTACTCCATTTGTACGAAGCAAATCTCCTTCAGTTTTTGAGATAGAAGGTTTATATTTTGCAGATTATTTGTAAATATATCAAAAGTGTGCAATATATCTTTGAGTTTGATTTTTGATAATTTAAGCCCAAATAACCAGTTGTTGAACTACGTCAAATATCTGCCAATAGGGTAGAAAAAAGAAGGGAAACGGGGAATGTGTCAAAGTGACAACGACCCAAAGGGGAGCAATAACAACTCAAAAGCCACCATAAGATCTTCAATGAACGGTGAGAAAACCCCACACCCAACGGCAGGTCGGAGTCGGCCCCTCTGAACAAAGAGCAATCAAGTCCAGCGAAATAAACATCATCCTAGACTCCTATAGACATAAAGTAAACTAACTAGAAAAAGGACAAGACACACAAAGGCTTAATAAAATCCTGACTTAGGACAGGCGCAAACCTGCTGCGGCGGGGTTAAACTAGTTTTATTGGATCCAAACCTTCCCCCTACAGCCAATGTGATAAATCAAAAAACAATCGTAACAACAGTAAAATTCAGTACCTCATTTGTCTGGAGCATATTTCCTACAGTTTTCAAGGTTTATATACTGCAGATCATGTATTCACATGTCAGAGATGTGCATGTTTCTTTGATTTTGATTTTTGAGTATTTATGCCAAAATTACCAGTTGTTGAATTCATTTATTATGTTGTGAAATAACAAGGATGGTCAAATCACATGGCACTGGTGGGGATCGAACCCACGACGTCGAGATCTAAAGGCAGCGCTCTAACTAATTGAGCCAAAGAAGATCTTCCCTAACTCAACGAGTTAGGCTACCTTTATATCTCAGTTTCACTACACCTATGTCAAGTATCTGCCAACAGGGTACCACATTTGTCTAGAGCAGGATGTAGCCTCAAAAAGTTTTTATATAAACTTTCAAAGAAGGCTAAACATTGCAGAATTAAAAAAAAATAAATGTACATTTCGGGATATTCAGTGTTGACCTCTTGGCAAGATGTACTGTCCATGGAAAAGAAAACCCGGTTTGCTGTTACATTGACAGCTTTCCTCTTGTTTGAATAATTGTATTAGAATTGTTTGAAAAAAAAGAAAATACCAATACTAGGAAACAGAATATTCATGCCTCACTCACAAGGTCATTACAATACTCAGTGACGAGAAAATTTTGATTGATTGATTAGCGTTTAAGTCAAGTGAGCAATATTTCAGCTATATCAACCAATCAGGACGGGAACAATAAATCAAATCACAAATATATAAGGTAAAAGAAGAAAGAAATACAGGTGTACGGGGCAACATGGGCAACGAGTTTTGATTGCCACTGGAAAAAATAGGAGAAATGGATAGGAATAGGAAATTGATCCTTCTATACGACTCGCAGTGAAACTGGTCTCTTCAGAAAAATATAAAAAAAAGTCTTGTACTGGATGGAACTTAGCGTTTCTCCATACAGTTTTGCTACGATGATGCCGAATAAATCGACAAGATGGCGTTTCGCCTTTGTATGATACTCCTGTCTTGTGAATTGTAAGTGAAGATCAATGCCAGGGACAAATACATACTTATATTGGTGTAAATTGAGCTTAGAAAACAACGGTATCAGAATATCGATGGAACAAATGAGAGGAACTTACAAAAATAGAAGTCCAAAGACATAGCAAAAACGAGGACACAGAAAGCAATGACGTTAATCACGGAAAACAACGACGTAAGACATATCCAAAGCACAGAAATAGAAAACACAACATTCAAAAACAAGGCACTCACGGTGTGAACCCCAGTGAATCTGAGAGTGACATCAGGTGCTCCGGTAGGGTAAGCATTCCCGTTCTGTTAACAGTGCCCGTCAAACTGTAAGTAAGTCAATCTTTGAAAATGTCAAAATCGGTAGTCAAATTCGGGAAGACGTGAATCTAGCTGAAATTGTCCGCTTTCATTTTGGATACTGACACGTCATATCTTTCAATGATGTTGTGATGAGGGATGAAATTAACAATGGTTGAACAAATCCCTGACTAAGCAGCTTTTGGGACAGTGTTTTTGCTCTGTTAAAAAAATCACTATACAAACAATACGCTCGACAGTAACGAATCAACTGAAAAATATAAACTCCATAGGTATATTGCAGCTAAGTAAGGGAAGTAGAAAATTAATTAACGAGTTCATTTCCATTTTTTCCGTGTTGAGCGCAGCTGAATGAAAATGTAAAATTTCTCATACAATAGGAAGATTTATTTTTTCTTACCCAAGATCATATAATATTAAATATCTTTTAACAGTATCAGAAATTCCATCTTTCCCGAGTTTAGCGCAGAAAAACGAGGTAAAATACGCTGAATTGTCCACACAAGTGTATGAAATTTCGAACTTTTTTCTTCAGTAAAATCACGACCAAACTGATTGAAAGCATAAATCGCAATTTCTTGTATAGTTTATTTTTGTTACATCAAATCATTCATGGGCGCCCAACAAATAGCAGGCTTAAACTTACTGAGGTATGAGCAAAGCTTATTGTTGAAGGCTTCATGGTGACTTCAAGATGAAGAACAACAAAAAAAAGCGTTGTTCCTTTGCTTTACCATGTATTTGTACTTTGTTTCATGTGCATTTACTTCATATATTTTCATTTACCATTATGTAATTTTATCTACATGTACCCGTGTACGATAGCTTCACGGGATTCTGTCTTCCATGAACTGGCTTACAAGGAAAACGGTCAATTTCGTGAGAAATCCCTAATTTCAATATTTGTAGAATGAAGATTGTATCTCTACTTTGTGAATGATCTGTACAAACTCCAAATGAACATATAGTAGAGATTCCAGTCTTGATATCATATTATAATTTGATGGTTACAAATGAGACGTCCAAAAATTGTAGCGTTTGATTTGACAATACATTTGTCGGACAGATTCCCATAACAATGTATTCTATGCGCTGTCTTACAAAGCAAACAGCTGGGAAAGCCCTGTCTATGCTGGTTAGTCAGGTTATAATACAGAAAGCCTGACCGCGAGCCAAACTATATGGAGAAACGCCTCGCTCCATGCAGTATAAAAACCCTTCTATATTGTCTAAAGAGAGCAGAGTCGCTGGGACTTGTAAAGAAGGGCTAAATTTTTTGCCCCTACCCATTTCTTTCTTAATTATTTCTCCAGTGGCAATCAAAACTCGTTGTTCCGGTTTTTTCTTCCATTTTTGTTTCTTCGCGAATATATATATAATTGATTAACTTGATTTCGTCCTGATATAGCTGACATATTGCTCACTGGACGTTTAACTCCTAAATAATCAATCAATCAATCCATTCATTGTTTATGATACTTTAGACGAGGCGACTAAAAGGTAAAACTGGAAGAATATCAAATCCCTAGTACTGTAACATTATACTTTAGAGAAGGAATTTATAAGCTAAAACACTTATGCCTTATCCTTTTGTCTGTGGTAATAGCATATGTTTAACTTTCATATACATTGGAGCTACATGTGAGTCTTAGAACTTTGGGCGTGGACAATATCAGTTTTTTTTCTATCATCCCAGAAAAAGTTGTTTGGTAGGTAGTATTACATTTATGCATCTGTAGTTAAAATTCTGATAATGGGAAGATGCGCTACATGTACAAATTCGTATTAATTTAGACACATAGGTAGTATGCAGGGATATAAGAGATGTTGCTGCTCTTGAATGGCAAAATAATAGAATCACGTTTATAATATTTTTAACTTGAGGCCGCCCAAATAAAATTTGAGAAAAAGACCTAAATAAGAGTTTAATCGGCATTAAAATAAATGCAGAAACAAATAGGCGATAACAGATTGCACGGTTTATTGCTTGTGAATATAATTAAGGTTTATGCTAATACAGAGTTCTCAAATATTAAACATAAGGATCGAATTTAGGAATCTGTACGGGGTCAAAAAAAAGAAGATTTGAATAAAGAATCTTTCCTATAGCGAAGAACTTCGATGTCACGCTAATTAAAGGGCACCTGGCATTAAATCACAATTTGTCTTCTTTAATGTATTTCATATTATGAAAACTATTAAAACATTTGTAGTACTTTCACATCGGTAAATTGACCACAGAGAGTACGATAACAGTGTGTGTAATCACAGGTGTCCAGATATGCATATTTTTAGACTGATAACGAGGTTCACAAGCTGTGACGTCAGAGTTGCCAATTCCTCCCAAGCAGGCTATTTGTTTATGCATAGGAAGCTCATATTTTACCATTTATTTTATTAGTAATCGTTAAATTTATTAAATTGGGTTTTAAATAAATCCCGTATCATCAAACAAAATGAATCAAACAGCATACATGCACTTATATACATGTACTAGTGTAAATATATGGATGCCCAAACGAAAAAAACGGCCGTATAAAACAAGACGATCTTCAGAGAAACATGAAAAATCATTATAATAGAGACATTGTAAATCGTAACAGACCTATTAAGGCGACGAATCGGAATCGGGTCAAAAAAGACCATTGGGATACGAGGAAAATGTCGTGCTACTGGTAAAATTCCACCTCATTTTACACCATCATATACTGATGATTAGAATGTTAAACAAAAAAGGTACAATTAAGAAAAATAATAATAAATGAATAAAATAAAGAGATTGTTTCATTTGCATACCAATTACCTATGAAATATACAATTTAAATGTTAATGCATGATATTTTCTGACATATGATCGAGATTTTTCATAAAATACATTACATACAGATTATACTGATCCGTCCATCTGTATGTGAGAGAAAAGAATATATAAAGAAGTCGAAACAAAAAAAGACAATTTTGACAACTAATTTGATCGAGATTACTTAAGAAATGTGACAACGTAGTTGATATGAAAAAGAAAGGAAATGGGGTAAATGTCAAGGAGACAACATCCCATATCCAGGTTAAAACGACAAAAAACAAAACATCTAGGGGTCACCATGTGGTCTTCAAACAGTGAGGAACCTCACACCATATAGTAAGCCCTAAATGGCCCCGAAAAGGTAAAAAATGAATAAATCAATGGAAACAAACCACATCCAATAACCCAAACATCAAGAAACTAAAATTTTATAAGAAGACAAGGACAAGCCAATGACCAACATATTCCTGACTTGGGACAGGCGCAAAAATTGCGGCGGGGTTAAACTCGTTTTCTTGGATCCAAACCCTCCCCTATGTGTGGTGAATGGCTAAAAATAAATACACAAAAAGAATCACAGTAAAAATCAAACTAGAAAAAAGTCCAACTTATCAAGACGAGTACCCTTACAATGAAGTACAAAAAACATGAAGACAATACACACAGATACTGTCCGGACAGATGCTCGCAGTTACTGACAGATAGCTAAGGACATAATTTCCGTTGACTATGATATCAAGCCTTCTTACGTATGAAATTTCAATTGAAATACTTCTAAATAGATTTGGTATAACAACATCATCAATTATGAAAGAAGAATATTGTGCAATGCCAAATACTGCCAATATGAAAAATTGTTTAAATTTAGTTATGGTGTAAAGCATTTAGGAGATGATCAATATTTTTGCCAACAAAAACCAGAAGTAAAGATTTAACAACAATGATGTATTTATATCCTTTATGAATAAGTTTGTTCAACGGATTAATAAGTTTGGAAGGACAGTTTTTGAATTTATGCGCTTTGTAAATGATATTTCCATAGAAGTTTGGATGTGAAATGCCCTGGTGTATAAAAGCCCTGCATGTAGAACCAAATTTTCTTAATAAGTCAATGTATCTTTAATAAAATTTAGAGAATGTTTTTTATCAATATATGATATCTAAACCCTTGATGCAGAAGTTTTTCAGTGAGACAAAGATTTTGGTCGTTGAAGTCAGAAACATTACTACATACTCGTGCATATCGAACAAGTTGTGAAATGTAGACCCCGTAAGAAGGGGCTAACGAAACATCGCCGTCGAGATGGGGGAAATTGACAATAGGGAACGAGAAATCATCCCTTTTATCATAAACCTTAGTGTTTAACTTTCCGTGATTTATTGATATATCAAGATCAAGAAAAGGAGTATAATCACTGCTGCTTATTGGATTCTGCAGGATAAATTTCATCTGTAAATTTAGAAAATTCAGGATTATTTAAAGCAAAAATATCGTCCAAATATCTATATGTATTGTTAAATTTATCCACTAAATGCTGTTTAGAAGGGTCTTTTTGAATTTTTGCCATGAATTGTGACTCGTAGCAAT
>MJUU01071209.1:172780-184847 GCA_002080025.1 Modiolus philippinarum
TTGGTATATTTGTCATGTTTGTCGTCACTGAAAAACGATTTAAATGTATTGCAACAAATGTACGTACATCCTGATTTTTTGAAGGACCATTTGATCAAATACGAAAATTTCTCTTTGATTAGTGTATGCGGTAATGTAGTATAGAGGTTAGAAAAATCATAGCTATCGACGGAGGTGTATGCTTCATTAACAGTTGAGTTGGTGGTGGGTCTTGTGGTAGGACCGGGTATTCCTAACATGCAAAACTAGTTTCAATCCTGATGGAAGTTCAAAAATTTACATTTATGATATTAATCTCAGTAGGCACTTAGACTTAAATTTGTGTTGATAAAGACATCAAATGGTTCAAGGAAATTTCAGGGTTATAATTTTTGTTCCGCACATGTAACCTAAGTTTCATCAAATTTCACTTCTTTAGATGGCCATTTCGACAATTAATGTCTCGTCGGTGCAGATAATATCAAAACAATAAGAGGACTGAATATAAAATGCTTAAAGTATTTATACAATATCTCCACATCACATGGGCGATCGCGATCGATGTTTTGACATAAAAATGGGAAAGAAGCACAAATAAGATGTTGCGTTTCATATTCGTATTCCGGTTCCTCAAAATGTTAATTTGAAGCAATACAATTTCTATTTTGCAATATTGAATCAAACCTCCATTTACTTATTGTGCTTAATCTTGAAGTTCTTAAACCCCATTCATGTTTTTTTTGCAAAAATCATAAAATAAATATTCAGTCTTTTATCATTTTTATCATTTTTGTCAGAAATCGCGATAATTTTAATGACCAAATCGTGGTCATTTGAAGCATTTTGTAGCGTTGGCGATTTGTAGTCAGCAACACTATATAGCATCATACTTACATTCTTTATATCGGTTGCATGTCGATAATTGTGTTAAGTATGAAAATCAAATGTACTGTAGATGTAAAGAGATCTATATATTCTATTCCTCCCTCCCACTATCAAATTGTATTCCTATAAGTCTTTGTTAAATAACGATCTAGAAACAATATGACATATAAAAACCTATATGTAAGTGCGTTTTCACACTAGGAACTGACATGATCAAGTTAACAAAAAGAAAAATGTCTTTAAAATTCACATTACCTTAATTGACCGTAAAGGGTAGTATCTTGTTGGTATGAAACTGTATCATTATATGTAGGCGTAGACCCTTTAATGTAATACACAACGCGAAATTTTATTCCATTTTTTGTAACAAAAAATGCATAACAGAGAATTTGGCTTTGTTTTGACTTTCCTGGGATTTGAAAAATCATTTATTATAAAAAAAAAAAGCATGAACTCGTGTTAGTCATTTGTTTCGTCGATGCAACTTCTGTTTGAGATATGTCTCCGATGGTATTCAACACTACAGTATAGTCATTGTTTGACGAGAAAGATTTTCCTTGCAATTTATATAAATTTATTGTCGTTTCATAATATATAACACTTAATGATACCGAGACTTAATTTTTGTATTTCATTCGATGGATATCGTTGGTAATGGATTTGGCCTCCTATTTTAATATTTAATGGTAATGAGTACTTCCTCGAGGCTTCTTAAACTTACTTTTACAAGGGCTAACACAGAAAAAAATAAAAGCCTTTAGCTCAGTCCTTTATCTTAATAATCCAAAATTCAAGGAATATTTACATTAGATCTATCCCAATGAGCTTGAAATTAAAGAGACTACTGATACACCTACTTCAGCTTCGTACTTAGATTTTCTGATATACATTGACGAATACGGACGTTTGAAATTTAAGCTATATGACAATCGTGATGACTTTAACTTCCAAATTGTGAACTTTCCCTTTCTGAGCAGCAATATACCTACCTCTCCAGCATATAGAGTGTACATTTTACAGTTGATTCGTTACTGCCGAGCATGTAGTGTATACAGTATTTTTTTGAATAGAGCAAAAACACTGTCCCAAAAGCTGCTTAGTCAGGGATTTTCAGCCTTTGTTACTTTCATCCCTTCAGAAATTCTATGGCCGTCACCATGACACCATTGACCGATATGACGTGTCTATGTCCCAAATGAAAACGGACATTTTCAGCTAGATTTCATGTCTTCACGGATTTGACATACCCGGTTTTGACTCGACCCTGGATTGACTCACTAATAGTGTGACGGGTGCCACTAGTGGACATGCTTACCCTTCCGGAGCACCTGATGTCACTCCCGGTTTTCATAGGAGTTCACATTATAAGTGTCTTAGTTCTTAATGTCGTCCTTTTTATTTCCGTGCATTTTGTCTGTCTCACGTCCTTGTTTTGTCTTTGCTTTTCTCTGTTGCCGTTTTTGCCATGTCTTTGGACTTCGATTTTTGTAATCATCACTTCCCTTCGGTATTCTACTGCCGTTGTTTATGAAAGCACGTGTACAGCATTGCACCATTAACAGTTTACCATTGGGTATATTTGTATTTTGATAAATGTCTATATTGAATGTGACTGAATTTATCCATTTTAAACTAATGTGTATGTGTTATTTACGGAAACAGTGCAGTTCTTTTTATGTTTTTCCGATGCTTTGTCCCAGTTTTGTTGTCTTCTGGTGAATCGGTTCTTACCGTTATGGCTGTATGTTTAATGCTTGAGAGTCAGTTCAGCTTCTTTTTTTGTAGTTTATTACATGAATTCACACCCGGTATTTTGTCTTAGAATGACCTCACATTTGTCTCTGAATAAATCTTTGGAGTCCTGGAACAATCAAAATTTGAACTGACGTTATATTTCACTTCTGTGATGTAGAAATAGTGGGAACCTATGTGAAATAAAAAGCAATGGCGGAGCAAATTGTAAATACGTGTTTTTGTGTTGAGTCTCTGTTACCATGATTTGTTTTTCTTTTTTCACCTTTGTCATTCCGCTTGTACGTTTAACACCTGAAAAAAATATTTAAATGAAAAATATTGCACATATAAAATATGTTAATGCAAAGGTGGCACTATTACAGCTATCGACAAAATACTCAATATATTTTATCTGCACAGAAGAGACATAAGTGGTCGATATAGTCATATGCAGACGCTTAACGTACATTTACTTCTGTCCTTATTTAGTTGTCCTATAATAAATTGGAAAAGGCTTAGGTATTGTCGTAGTATTTTACCGTATTTTGAAAAAACGTTTAAGTCCCTTTTCCATGCACAGTTCATACATCTGTTTATTTTCCAAAAGGAATGTAAATTTGCACTAGTGTGTAAATACTGCGTGAATGCAACCGCATACGGATTTGCACATTTGTAAAATTAGATAATATGTATTTTGACCTTGTGAATGCAAGCTTTAACACGCCTCCTTTGTAAATTACTGTTTCCGTCTATTAAACGGGAGAAAGGGGTCTTGCAACTTTCTTAGAACCATGGAAGTAGTACACACCCATAATGATTTGTTCACTTTATAAAATTCATGTTTCTCTCAAAATACAATGCAACTGTATACTACAAATTTCCAAAATCTACTGAAAACTTTATGTTAACATGTTTTTATCCTTGATACCTCCTAGCTTTTTTAACTTACGTAAACGTCTGAGCAAAAAAAAAATGTTACTGTAAATTTAGTTTAAATTAAATCATTTTAATGTTATCATAGTCATGCAAATCTATTTCTACATTGTACATCCTAATGTAATTTCATTTATTCAAAATTATGAGCAAGAATGAAATCCTTGTTCCATTGCTTGATCTAAGATGTATTTGTCTCATATGCATCTACTACATATCCTTTCATTGCTTCTTACACACATTTAAATTTGATCATGCATATTTATTAAGGATCTGCAGATTAAGCTTCGTATGCGATAATTACAGAAACATGCCGCATGTGGCTTTCAAGATATTTTAAATGAAATCAGTAACCCGAACCATTTTAACACATGCGGATAGATTGTTTCAGACAACATCAAACATTCGTGTTGAATATTTTTTGTGATTAATAAATACTAAACATTTAATGACAAGATTGAGCCACTATAGCTTCCTATCATAGAATAATTCAGACCACTAATATTTCAGATTAAAATAGTTCTTAATTAAGATGTTTTGCGCACATTACAGCATCCCTTAATATGTCACAGAAAATTTCCTCTCCATAACCGTTTTAAGTGACTATCAGTATCAAAGTGACTATCAGTATCAAATAGTTTCTTACATCTCCAACCCAATACCGAGGCAAAATAAAGGAACGAGAAAAATTCTAAAATCAAACTATAAAAACACAAAGCAATTCAGATTTAACACAAATTAAAACAAGAGAAAGACAAAACAAATAAACAGAAATGAAAAGGAACGTTACAATACTTAATCACTAGCAGTGGAAACCCAACAAAAAACATCATCAAGCATGGGAAAGCATGATATACTCAACGCATGGCACCCGCAAAATGCCAATAAAAATCCGGTTTTGTCATAGTTGATGTTTGATAGTTCAATACAAAACTCTTGATTTACTAAAACATATCTATTTTTATTTTTTAAATAGAAATACTGCAGAAATCTGTCAAATCATGCTTACGGTCGACAACTGCTGTAGTGACAATTGCTGCAGACCTAAGTGTAATAGTTGTTGAGACATAATTTCGCCCTGTTGACAAATCGTCATCACAATAGCGCATGAGTAGTGAAACATTACATTATTAAATGAGTAGTGAAATAATTACGTGACATTAATAATAAATGAGTAGTGAAATGCTGATGTCAGATTAATACTCAACAAATATTCATCATATCACACAGCGTTTCAAGAATTATCATTCCTTAAAGTCCTTTGAGTGAAACATAAAATATAGTAGGTATCAGAATTTAAGTATATGGGCTATTAATTTTTTACCAATGCCATTGTGTTATTTAAGCTTTGAACCAATAAAATATTTGTTTGTACGTTTTTACAAAAGGTGTTAGTATCTGAAATTACAAATTCAGATTCCAATAAACCACTCACAAAATTTTACAAGAGATGAATCCTTTAAACTTTTTGCAAATGTTAAACTATGGAAGGGTGATTCTGCTTAACGTTTGCACAATGCATACCCCAAATTAGTCAAAATTTGCCGAAATTATTTGGTATATTTATTTTGCAGTAGAGTATCCATTTCTTATACCATTCTATTTAATGGTAAAGCCTCTGTTATCAATTAATATACCCGATTTTGTTTAGCAAAAGACACATTTTTACGATTCCTAAGCTAGGTTTAAGTGCTTCATTTAGGCTTCACGATTTTTTTCGCCGTTACACAAATATTTACGTTTCACAAAAGATTATTCTAATTGGTACTGTTTTACTTTATTACGAATCGTCTGATTTATATTAGCTTTTAAGGGAACAGTTTTACTAGAGTACATCGGCAAACGAATACCGAAGCAAGAACGAGGACAGCGGGGGGGATTCTAAAATCATAAATCCAAAATCACGGAAATTCATATCCAACACAAATTGAGACAATATGACAAAGACAAAACAAATACACAAAAATGAACAAGAACGCCACTTTACTAAAGCACTAGCAGTGTTAACCCTTCCAAAAACTGAGGTATCATCAGGTGCTCCGGAAAGGTGAGCATGATCTGCTCCACGCGCATCTGTCAAACTGCGTGTGGAAAGTCCGGTTTAGACACAGTCGTAGTTGGTCCGGTAATAACTCTGGATCTACCGAAGATATCTATTCTCATTTGTGAAGAAGAAATATTGTAACAATCTGTCAAATCGTGGTGACGACCGTAAAACTTCTGTAGTGACAATTGCAACAATGACTGAACATACCCTTGATGTATAAGTTCTTGAGACAGTAATTTCGCTCTGATGACAAAATCGCTGTACAAACTACAGGCATGGCAATAACGTGGTGTTGTGACATGTACACGCCATATGCCGGAGATCTGGGCATATTACTGCTCAAAACGGGAGTTGATACATCCATCAAGTAAAAACTTCCCTTTACAAGGCACGACTTGCTATGATTAAGTACTTTAAACCACGTACTACTTCGGGCTTACCACGGTTTAGACTGTTTTCGATATGGTTTTGCACGTACATCTTTCATACCATACTGATCTAAGGAAATGATATACATAAATTACTCGTCAGAGCAAATTAAAATACATACAGATGAGAAAAGAACATACTGAAAGACTCATGACAAATATACTGTCCTGATAACGTTATTTTCTAGAATTTGAGCTATTATATCTATCAAGTCACTAAATCAAATAATGCGCTCCCTAAAACTCGATTATTTTGTAAGTTTAAACAAACTTCCATCAATTGCAATAGCAAATTAAACTTGATCAATTTGATCTGTTCCTGAAACATGCCTGTAATACTGAAATAAAGCCTGGATACACGTGGCATTGACACGCGAAAACGTATTGAAATATTGCAGATGCATTTCTAAATCGGAACCATACCCGGGTATCGACGTTAATTTTGGCTTTCAATTTATATTTGATGAATTATTTGTTCTTTACAAGCTTTATACATTTTTAGATTTCTGAATTTTTAATATTTTGATTTTTAACTGCATTGAATAGGCCGTATGCAGAACACAAATTAATTTTTCTTTATCATCTTCATTTTATTTGTTCCGTTTGCAATACACAATACGGTTATACCATGTTCCTTCTGTGTAGTGTCATGATTCTTTCGTATCAACTCCTTCTTTAGTTTTAGCTACATTAGTATCGTTCAGAAAATACAAACACCTATAGCTATGTATATAGCCATTTGCAGTTTCTCTTCGTTTTCAAAACGTAGTATAAAGGGGGTAAACAAGACAAGACAGAGGATTTATATTGTAGATAGAAATTTACTTCAAAGAAACTTATTTATATTGTTTGGACTTCATCAAACATGTTTTATCAATTCCCGATAAAGCGGAGACTAAAATGAACCTGTATCGCTCACCTCGCTACTGGTTTTAGCAAATCAGATGACTAAAGAAAATTTCTATTTGTCGACGGATAGAACAATCTTCTACTCACTAAATCACTCACCATATTAACTAAAAATAACAATTGAGGTAGTTTCTGTTTATATAATATCAGAAGTTATTTCTTAATTATCATTCTTAATTTAAAATGTGTGACGAAAATATAGACAAAAGCAACGACTGACTTTGTTTCTTTCTATATGAGTTGAATTATTACATGTATTTCTCAATTTTCATTTTTAATTTGATGGCTATATAGCATAATGTGTAACATTTTTTTTCTAATTTTGCAAATATTATGACAGTGCCTAGTCGTATTATAAGTATAGAGTCTCATTGCAATTGATAATTTAAATCAAGCTACAGTTTCCTTTATTAAACTTTGATTCCTAAAAACAGAAATGTATTAAAATCGAGATTAAGTTAAATATTTGATTTCTTTTCTGCAATTTTCAGGCATTTGAATAAATGTAATAACTAAAATAGTGTCAATACATAATTATTACACAATTCCCGTGACACAATTAAATGAAAAGCGTTGGTCTGTATCACTATTCTCAAACAGTTTCGTTGAAAATATAACCATGTTATTTGGACAGTTATTTTTCGGTTATATTACACATTACAAAAACAGAATAAAAGCAAACACCTACAATGGCCAAGAACTACAATCACATGCCACAATTTACAAGCAAACTGCACCAGAAAAACAATAATGAAAACAAATGACAAACATAAATAACGATAGGAACTCGGGATATTCATGACAGAACATATCAAACAAGATTTTGCCGTTATTTTTGTCTAAAAGGTTAATTATAAAGGCCGTAGAAGCATTCGAATAATTCGTTCTTTCTTTATATACTATGTATATAAAAATTCCTATAAATACGATTTATTTATAGGGATTTCGTCCCATGTACCTTTACCTCATATCCCTTTATGGTGGAGTTTGTCTCTCGTACAGTGTGGGGTCCGTAAAAAGATTCCCCGTGCTTCTGGTGTATGGTCTTTTTATATTGTCAGTTATGTTGTATTGTTCACATGAGAATGTCTCATATGATTACACTATCAAAATTCAACATTGGCTTTCTCTTTTGTAAAAATTAAGCTATTTTTCTGAGCATCTGTATATATATTGCCCACATCTCCCGATTAAACTTGCTAAGTTTTCTTACAATTACCCCGATGAGTGTTCTCTGATCGATCTTGTATTGTCTAATGGTCCCTTTATCGGGTAACGGATGACAGTGTTTGTAAGAGTACTTTGCTCGATTTTGCTTATTGACGACCCCGCATCCATGACAAAAAATACATTGCTGTAGCGTTGTTCAACATTTAGCAAGTGAATTTCGCTCAAACCGGTGCTAGGGACTGTCTTGAACTTACTACCTGTTTTAAGAGCCCACATCTCACTATTTTATAACGCCAAGTTTTCTACATTCGACTTGATGAGTGCCCTGTGTTTGACTATATGTTGTAGTTGTCCACTAGCTTAAGACACTAGTGCTTTTGTCGGGCAAAGGATGACAGTGATTGTAAGAGCACTTTGCCAGTTTAATTGATGTTTTCTTACAATTACCCCGATGAGTGTTCTCTGATCGATCTTGTATTGTTTAATGGTCCCTTTATCGGGTAACGGATGACAGTGTTTGTAAGAGTACTTTGCTCGATTTTGCTTATTGACAATTCCGCACCCATGACCAAGAAAGACATGGATGTAGCGTTGCTCGACAATTAGCAAAAAATTCCGCTTAAACCGGTGCTAGTGGCCGTCTTGAACTTACTATGAGGTATGAGCAAAGCTCATTGTTGAAGGCCTCATGGTGACTTCAGGATGAAGAACAACAATAAAAGCGTTGTTCCATTGCTTGTTTTTTACCATGTATTTGTTGAGACTTTGTCTCATGTGCATTTACTCAATATCCTTTTATTCACCATTTACTAATAGGTAGGAATGTTTGCTCTTTGTTGAAGGCCTCATAGTAATTTCAAGATGAAGAACAACAATGAAAGCGTTGTTCCTTTTGCTTAATCTGATCATGTATTTATAGGGATTTTGTACCATGTACATTTACTCCATATCCCTTAATGTATCATTTATTTGACTATTTGACCTCTGGAGTTTGTATGTTACACAATGTATCTAATAGTTAACTAAGGATGGGGTCGAATTGTGTCGTGTTAAATCGTATTTACAGTGTAAATGCCTTCTGGAACATTTAAGACGATGTGAGTAATAACACAATTACAACCGATTTTGTATATCTGGTGTGATTGCTATTATTTCATTGCATGACTTTTTATCTAAATTGAAAATACTATATTTTATGAGGCATCCCTTATTGGATTACCCAAATTGAGTTTACTATCGACAATAAAAATTAGAATATAAAAAAACATTCCATTTGTTAAAAATGAACAAAACTGTTTTTTTTCAAAACTAAAACATACTTTCAGCAGAATATTACGTGCATGCTGTTAACAGAGCAGGACATGCTTACCCCTCCGGAGCACCTGATGTCACTCTCAGTTTCACTGGAATTCACACTGCCAGTGCCATGTTTTTGAATGTTGCGTTTTCTATTCCCGTGCTTTGTATCTGTCTAACGTCATTGTTTTGTGTCCTCGTTTTGGCCATGTGTTCGGACTTCGATTTTGGTAAATTCCACTTTGTTCCTTCGGTATTATACTGCCGTTGTATTCAACCCCAACAACTCAATCTAGTGTAGCTGATAATGACGCTTTTGCTAATTAGAATAGCAGTAATTGTTAACGTTCAGACTTGCTTGACACCTATACCCAGTGATCCCCATATCTTCTCTATCAGACTCCCAAGAGTGTGCCAACATATTTACTATTGCTGCATGCATACAATTGTTCGTGTACATTCTAGACATTGCAGCTTCCTCTGACATTATTTTTACCCCCACCACAACCCCATCAGGTTGTCATGCTATAAAACGTGTCGTATACTATATATCAACAATGGCTGTAACCGAACTTTTAGTATTAGAAAATATACCGGTGAGAGGTACCGTCTTGGAATTACTATAAAGTACGAGTCCTCATTGTTGAAGGCCTCGTGGATTTTAAGTAGACAACAACAATAAGTCTTTTTTCATTTCTTTGTTGACCATGTATATGTATGGATTTTATACTTTTGATCCAGGATTGCGCGTTACTAAGTATTGTTTAAATACAATATTTTGGCGGACAACTGAGTATCTGTGGCATAAATACGTGTGTTTTCTTTTTCAATCTAACCCATAAAAGTCGCTCCATGTGATTATCCATATCCTTATGACCATAAAATTCAATATTGTAGGAAAAGGTAGTTTTAGTCAAGTCTTCTAATTTTTTCGGCGACCCTTCTACGTAATCGAGGCATAAGGTATCCGCCTTTGCTATCCAAAACGATTAAAACGACAGACTTGCGTGATTACCAAAATCTCCATGAGTAATGTATAAAGGAAGAGGGATGAGGGATGAGTGACATCTTAGTCTTCTCTTTTTGTTATTTAATCCCTCCCCCAAAAACATTTGATAATACTCGGCATTCCTCTCTCGTATAGAAGGCTAAATTTCCTGCCCCTACCCATTTCTCCCCTTTTCATGTGGCAATTAAAACCCGTTGCCCCGGTTATGCCTTCCACCTTGATTTCTTTCATGTTTCACTTTAAATATTTTAGATTGATTAACTTGTTCTCGTCCTGCTAAAGCTGAAATATTTCTCACTGGATTAATAAATCAATCAATCAATCGGCATTCCGCACATCCACATAAAATCCTTAAGACTTTGATTCATTGTTTTCTATTGCAGGTCGCCAAATGTTTCTATTCCTAATTTGATGATAGTGACAATTAGACAGATTGAAAGTTCTACTACAAAATATTTGGCAAAATATTGGTTGGCGTAAATTTTTTCATGGCATCGATTATTCTTGATACTGTACAAGCTGTCGTCCATCGTTTAAGGCAAGGCGGAAAACAATATTATCCATGTGTCGTATACATATAGTATCTATCCTTTCATGTCGTTGTTTATCATAAATCTACTGTCGAAAGGGTTGAACTCTTATGTTTACTTTTATGTGAGATCAATTTTGGCATATGCTGGAGAACATTTTGATCTCCTATGGGATGAAATCGACGAGAACAGCATAAGAATTGGAGAAAGTGAGTTCTCTACTTTGATAGACACTGAAAAAGGATATAGAAAATTAGAGGAAAACTTAGATAAGAGAATAGATATATCAAAAGGATTTGCGTATAGATGAAAAATAACAGTACAATAAATATCTCCGAAATGGCTATTTCATACATCAAAAAGCACAATAAGGGGACTGGTATTATTCATTATACCCGAAGATCAAAATTATATCAGTATGAGAAACTTATAACCATGATCCTACAGATATGGAGTAAATGCACATGAGACAAATACATGGTAAAACAAGCAAAAGAACCCGATATGGCAGAATCAGGGGTACTTTACTAATTTGCATATTGGCCATGTTGTATCTCTCGCTTATCAGTAATGTTTAGGTGTAACACAGCTAATTCGGAACCCAGTCGAGAATATAGTCCTTATTTTAGACAACATAGTTCCAGGAAGTGTTAATAGTGTCGTAGATTAAAACGGTTGACTAGTCATTATGAATTAAATTGAAAAAGTATTCAATAGAGATTCTTTTCAGCCTAAATTTATACCCATTCGTTGAAAATTAAAGATTTGATCAAAGTTGAAAGCGTAGGTATTTTTTCTCGTGAAAACATAGACAGGAAGTACCTGTCCCAATGTTGTGACCTTCCGGGAACCATTTTTTCTTATATTACAGTTAAGGTCGGTTGATTTTTTCATGAGAGTTTACCGAAAGACGTGTCTTTCAGATGAGACATGTGTCATTTTGTTTCAACTTCAAATACCAATTCTACGAACGAAATGACATGTGGAATTTAACATGGGAGGCAATGGGAGACGGAATTAGTTGTGTTACACCTGTTTAGTTGAAATTATCTAATAATGCACTTCAGGACATATTTTTCCGCATCTAGCAAGATTCTGCACATTGTTTACAACTATTCTATAAATAAAAACTTATCTGAAACAATGA
>MJUU01071209.1:187750-203181 GCA_002080025.1 Modiolus philippinarum
TTTGTTTTTCAAATGATTGTGTAAACATTTAAATGTAACGATAAATCTAAGTTTCTACTGTCTTCATACATCACCCAAACATGATTAACTATCATTACAATGAACCGTGTGTCTGATCTGTAATCAAATTCTATATCTGATAGTAGAAAATCAATTCATTAAGCCAGAATAAAGAAATAAAGACAATTTAAGTCTACTTCATCGTTCATGTTAAGTGTCTCAGTTTTCGAAAACACATTGCCCCTTTTAAATCATATACCTGATGTCTTTTAGACGTCAACGATATCGACTCAACACCAAATACAAATAAAACTGGATTATTGGACAATAATTTCAAAGGACTTGGAAAACATATGCAGTAAAGGCGTCTGTAACTGACGTCCCGAGAATATAAGAGACCCACTGTATCTGATTTACATAGGCGTTGTGAACATGTTTCAATTAATGAAATTAACCAGATGTAGTTGAAGATGCCATGCGATCAACTCTTTAGAAACTTATCTTTATTTTTAAAAATTTAATTGTCACTTATCAGTACAACTGTATGAAAATTATGGACTTTGTTAAGGTCTTTCCCTTTCCGGGGAAAGACCTTATAGTAATTCTTCTGATTATTATTATTTCGTAAGGTCTCTGTATGGAAATCCTTTTGACGTATCATTTCGAAACTTCGCGAAGTAACTGGAAGTTGGAAATCCGAAACCAGGGCCCGGACGAAATCTATTTTTAGTAACAGAGTTATCTCCCAGATTGCGGTTTTTCTTGTTATCAGGTAAACTCAGAAACCGTAACCTATATCAAAATTCTGAATAGGGGAAAATGTTTCATTCATCCTCAGGATGATTTATCATGCAAAAAAAAAATTTTTTGGGTCGCGACCCCGGTTACGTGTTTTTGACCCCTAATTTTGTCGATTTCTCAAAGTTATCAGAATTTGATGAAATTTGGTATCCAGGTTGTTTTAATTACCCTGATTACAAATCTGGGGTCAAAAATTTTTTTCGTCCGCCATTTGAAATTTTGTTATCGCAATATCTCGGAAACGATAAAAAAAATTCTGAAAACATTATATTGCAAAAATGTTCCTCGCATTGAGATCTGTATTTTGTTCAAATGAACAAAAACTCTCCGATGAACCGTTTTTGAGTTATAGCCCTTGACGCGTTTCGGTAAATCGGTTTTTGCGAATAACTTTTAAACGCTTACAGATAATATAGTAAACATATATGTTTAAAGTGATCAACATGAAAAGACCTTCAATTTGAGTACCAGGTTGAAGGTCATCGGTGACTTTTGACCTTGTTATCAGATGAACTCGGAAACCGTAATAGATGGCTGAAAAAGTATATCAGCTAAAATGTTCATGTCGAGGGCTACAATTGTCTCATTTGAACCGAAGCTCTCCGATGACTCCCTGAAGAGTTATTGCCTTTGACGCGTTTCAGAAATAGGTTGTATGCGTATAACTTTAAAACCTTTACAAATAGTATGGTCATGTAACATATCAAATTAATCAGTAAGAAGAGACCTTCAATTTGATCCAAAAGTCAAAGGTCATCAAGGTCATCGGTCAAGGTCATAGCAAAATTTTAAGTTTTTTTTATCGTAAAGTCTGTAAAACGATTAGAAATGGCTACTCTAATATATTGGAGACAATGTGCATCTCATCAAAATGATTTTAAACATGTGACATGACAAATCATAACATTAAACACAACATTGACTGGGAAAGACCTTGCAATTGTTCTCTGAACAATTGTCCTTTTAATTTAATCTTGTTTTTGTACAGTTTTATTGCAAAAACTTACAAATTTCAGTAATAAAAGATAACTATCATATGTAAATATGTGTTATTAAATCATTCAATTGCCAAGTAGTAGCAATAAGTTTAGTATCTTTTAGAAAGAATGAGACATGAATCAGTCTGTGATAGATAAATGTACTTATTCTCCTAAGTTTGTGGCATATTTAGTTTACCTGGCTACACAAGTAATTGGTGGCATGAAAGTATTTAACTCTTTCCACCAAAAAAAATTGTGCATTCTGAAATGCATGTGAAAATAATCATGACACGTGTGAACTTTTGATTGGTTATAAAATTTAAGCAAAATAGTTTAAGAATGGGAAAATTCTGAGGCAAAAATGATCACAACCGACTGTCTTTGTTTAAACCTTAGGAACAACAACAATAGGATTCCAAGTCTTGAAACTTGAAGTAAGTAAACCACAATCAAAGGAACACTTTCTATATTAAATTTGATATGAATTCTGACAATACTGAAATTTGCTTTAATTAACCACAATGATAGATGAAAAGGAACACGTTTTTGCGTACTCGATATGACATGCCTACAATACTAATACTTGCAAAAATTCAACTTCAAACATTTAAGAAAAGGACACCGATGATTGCAATACCCAAACTTGCTGTAATTTAAGATCAAACAGGGCTTCCTCGTGTGAGAATTTCTCATACGTTTACCAATTCATTTATTTTTTTTCAATTTGGCTGTTCAATGTTTTATTTTTTCAATATTTTATATTTGGCTGTTCATTGTTTTTACAAAAATGTTATAATCTGAACACACGACTATTATAGCCCTTTTAACCTAAGTCACATTGCAAGTTTTGCCTACATCTGTTTCGATGTGCCCCGTGTTGTCTATCGATGTGTTTTTGTTCTACTTTTTGTCTTTCGTATTTTTAGGCAGACATTGTCCGGTTTTACTTTTTTTCTCATTGAAAGCCCCGACATGTGTTGCTGCAATGACATATTTTAGCTGCGATCGATGTTGCTCAACATTTGTGTCAAGAATATCGCTTAAAGACCAAACTGCCTTTCCAGTTCTATCGTTGATTTTTTTTCTCAAATTTTGTGACAAAGTAGTTTTTGACTTGGAAGAAAAAATTCGGCGTAAAAAATGAGATATCACCGACTTAATTTTGTCGCTTTGGTAACTCGAAGTTGGCAGTGTTTCCAGAATTATCGTTTTCGTTCACACTTTCTTTAAATGAATGCTATTTCTTCATTTTGAAACTTAGAATCAAAATTCTTTTGTCTGGTATAAGTATAGATCAATACGTGTCCAACTAAAATTAAAAACTATTATTTGTATGACTGTGTGATGTTAAGAAATAACAATTTTCTGATTCCCGCCAAAAATTAATTGTAAAATCAAAATAAAGTTATCCGTATATAAAAAAAAACGACCGTTGATTTTTCAACGATAACCATTTCATAACTAAATATACTCGTACTCTTAACATTGATATGAAAAAATCATGTCACCGAACCCAAAAAAGTTATAAGCATTTTTGTCTAATTTTGTCGTTTGTTTGTCAGAATTGCGTCGTCCGCCTCCTAGAAAAGTGAATCTGACGTCATAGTACACATTTCCCGCAAAAAAAAAGTTAATTTGGACAGTTGAACGAAGCGGACTTTTTTTCAAGGCGTCAATAGCACCGAATATACTGACAGTCTGTGATACGTTTACATCCTTAAAGATCTTAAATCAATAAATCTGTTCCATCAAAGTGTAAAGAAGTGCATTACTTTTTAATGAAAATACTTTGACGGAAAGTTTGCATTTCAGCATGGTTTATGTGTGCTGTCTTGAAAAAAATATTTTAAGGAATCGATTCTAGCTTTATAAAATATATAATTCTTGAAAAACGTCAAATTACCGTTATTTCCGTATCATCGATGTTTTGACAAGTTTGGATTTACTGCTCTTTTCCAATCGTTTTTTTATATAAAGTATTAAGTAATTTTGGTTTTAGTTGTACTGAGGATACTAAAATGACACGGGGGAGACGAGTTAAGATTTTAGCTGTACTGATAAAGAAAATTGTTTTTCAAAGTTACCATGTGAAAATGGAAGGTCTTTCCATTTTCTGATAATCTTGTTAAATTCTTTGCTGTTTCATTATCCAGGTATGGAAGGATATTTAAGCTTTGTAATCAAATAATTTCTTGTTCATTCAAAGTATGAAATATTTATGCTTTAAGCTTTTACACATCAAAATAGTTCGTGATTAATGTAAACGATGATTTAACACAACCGGAGTAGGTCAAGCATATGACTTAACTGAAAGTTAATACTTACAAATAACAAAATACTGAGGTTACTGTGAATTTAGGTTCTGCATATACGCATTTCTCGACAACTTATGTCTCATCAGTGCAGATTAAATCAAAACGTTTGGAAATCCATGAACCGAAAAATATGCTGATAGAGAACAAATTACCAAAAGGATCTAAATAGGAAAGCCAAAATCAGATCATGAAATCAATTTTCAAAAAATCCATCCAATTTTCAAAACCTAAGTATCTTTCTGTCGTGTGCTACCGATGTTAGTTGACGGTTCGAACGCTGATGTTGGCTCTGCTTAATTTGAAGAATTGTTTGTAAATGGAAATGTTTAACTCGAAGAAAAGCGTAAATAACTGAAGAGATTTTTCATTTCTTACAGATATTAAAACACAAGATTTTTTTGTTGTCTATGTGTTTGTGGTACTGAATAATGGTACTGAATAATGGCGGTATGAAAACATTGAAAATTTAATCTCTTTGAAATGAAACTTGTGACACTCGCTTGACCGTCGCTATAAATGACTGACGGTGTCTCTGTATTAATTAGAAAACAAAATACTACATTGTGCTTGATTGTATGTATAATTTAGTTTGTTTGCTTTTATATCCAATGACAATGGTTTTATTTGATATTGAAGTAGATGTAACAAACTCCGAGGATTCTATATATCTAGTGCTTTTACATTCAGAACAGACTGAAATATTAATGTATCAGCAGTGCAGGTTCAATAATTATCCGTTTTTCTCCTGCCACCCAAATCTTTTTTGAAAGCGTGTCTTTGTCTGTGTCCTGGTGTTAGATCCTTGAATTGATTTTAAACGGCACTTTTCCCAATTCACCCGTCAAAGATGTTTCTTTATTTTTAAAAACCCGCCCATTCAAGCAGTTTTAAAAATATCACGAAAGTAAACCGCCGTTTCGCGGATTTTCTACAAGACGTCACAGACGTTTTAGGAAACAATGTAAATGCGCTAGGGATCTTCTTCATCTCGCTTGAGGGGTGTATATTGTTCACCTCTGGTTGAAGACCCTCAGGCGCCATCAACATGTAGACAGGGATAAAAGCCCTGTCCTTGATAAGCTGAAGTTTTCTTTGAATCGTGTGCGTTTTTGTCACATGTACATTCACTCCATATCCTTTCATTTTTTCTATACATGTATGATATATCGATATATCCATTATCCTAACAAGGTCATTATGTCTGTCACGGCAGCAAAAAAAATCAAAAGTCAAGTATTATTTGAATGAGAAAAATCGATGTATGAGAAAAAAAATAAACATACAAAAAACATGTTAAGTGCACGAAAGAATTTAATTTGATGTCTTTGATCACTTTGAAATCTGTACCTTGTATTTCATGCTGAATCGGCCCTCGATTAAAATTATTTAGGATGATATTGACGTCTCTGGTTGATAGAGTATGTAATGAAACATATGTAAGAAAAGGCCAGGACAGATATCAATGCTAGTGACAGAAACTTGCTTTAATTTAAACAAAAACAGTAAAGAAATAAGATATGTTTTGTATTCCATATGATAATAACACTTAATGCTTAACTAATCGATCAAATTGATAATCGATCACGTATCAATAAAAATCGAACGGTAATCGATCGATTAGTTCGACTAATCGAACATTTATCGATCAAACTCTCTGAGGAGCTTGACCGATGATTTTGATTAGAAATTTGTGATCGACAAGTGATCACTGAAATTTTCCTTTAACTTCAGACAGTGTTTAGTACAATCAGTTACTGTTATGTTGATTGGTTAGTCAAAATATAATAAAACAATGCAGATCGCTTGTGTTTATCTGGTGTTATTGAACAACTGATCATTAATTAATCAGGAATCGATCATAAATTTATTATCAAAATCATCGGTCAAACTGCTCAGAGAGTTTGATCGATTAATGCTCAATTAGTCTCCGAATTAATCAAACGATTACCGTTCGATTTTTATTGATAAGTGATCGATTATCAATTTGATAAGTTAAGCCTGGAATTAAGCAAGAAAAAAATAATTAAGGTGGCGTAAATGTTGATACGGATGTTGAAAATTCACATTATCAAGATGATATGTGACCAAATCAGATGGTTTTCTCCCCCTTTATTGAGCCAAAAAATACACAAAAATATAATGTTAATATTTGCTCAATGAACATTAGTCCCTTTTATTTGATACTTAATCATTAATGCTTTTAATTTTTGAAAAACACGGAAAGGGGGGGGGGGGTAAGAAACATATATTAGTCATTAAATAAAAGTAATAAAGTAAGCATGTGCTTGAATCAGTAATCAAGCGAAGGTAGTAATCAGTATTATGCAGTTTTGGAATTAATCGATATGAACAATATGAGGTACGCGAAAGTTTCACACAATGCAGTTTTTTGTGGAAATTGTGTGTTCAAGCTCAAACTCGTGTGCTTCAGTTCTCATCACGAATTGATTAATAAAAATAAGGTAAAATTATTGCCATTTTGCTAATGATTTATTCATTTGGTGAATTTTAAAATAACAAGATTTCAATTAAATGTAATTTGAAGTGATTTAAGCAAGAAAAAGAACTGAAAGGTATCTGATGTCATTTTTGAGATATTTAAGTGTTCAAAAATGGCGGGAAACTAAACTTCTTTGCACTTTTCATAGGTTTAACATGAGCAATGTTTATCCTATAATGGATGTGATAAAATAACACCAGTTGAATAAAATTTTGTCCGAATGTTCAAAAGTTGTATAAAATGAAATTTATATGAAAAAAATAGGGGGTTACTTAACAAACAAATGTTGGGCTTTAAAATGGACAAATCCAGAGAAGTCCGAAAATCTGACTGAAATACATAAACATGACATGCAAAGATCCTTAAATATATCTAGTGTTGAGACGTCTCGTTCTTACTGTTGTACTTAACGTGTTTCTTGCCATTGTTTTCTACCATTCCTGGTATGACGGATGTGCATGCATAACTTGTCACGCCCGAATTCCTCCCTTATGGAAACGATATGAACATGTCAAAATTGCCTTACGGAAACAATATGAATGTGCCGATGTTATTTCTCGGAGTTGTATGCCTTAACGGATTGCATTATTTAAGTTTTGACATGATGTTTACATAAACTTTTTCATGCTTCCTGTTTTCAATTTTTAATAAATTTGATCGGCCTCATTGGCAGCTTTTTGAGATCCGGTGGTGTTGTGATAGGCGTGTCGGTCTGCGGTCTTAAATCCCTTTTTACATTAACTTCTGATGTCCCCTGTTCTCAATAATTATTAGAATAGTAGAGTATCATTGAAACTTTCAGAAAGCTGATGGAGTTGTGATCTACGGTTGGACTGTAAAACCAAAGTTATGGTTCGTTCGCCGGTCTGAGTTATAATTTTATTAACCTAATTTTTAAGTATCTGTTGATAATATATGCGAGGATCGGCTGGAGGAACGACCGTTTGTCTTTCGAAAAATTATTGGCCTGTATTGGAGAAGAACAACACCTCCTCCAAGGTGAAACCCTTTCGTCAGATAGAGTTCAATATGAATAGGCCTAACCTGGGCGTTTTAAAAGGTTGAAGAGGGAATCATTTAACTTGCAATAACTTGTTTTTAATCCAGAAAAAATACACTATAAATAATGTTTACTAAAAGCTGAAGAAGATTAATATTAGTAGCAATAACTTGTTTTCCGATCAAGAATAAATATATATTTGGGAACAATTTTTTCGGTTGATTGTGACAACAAAATTGTATAGAAATAAAAAACAGTAGGTAAGCGATAGCTTGAGGAAGGAAACAACAATATCTATTTATTTAATAACTAGATACCGAAGTTAATGTTCTGTAAAAGGGGATATTTTCGCGTTGTTAAAATTTTGCGATTTTGATTCCTAAACATATTCGCAAGGTCATATTTTCGCGATTCTAACATACCTCTCGTTACATTTGTAATAAAAACAAATTTAAACGAGGTGAAATTTTCGCGAATATGTGCAAATCGCGAAATTGGCGGAAAAAAGAAAACCCTCGCGAAAATTTCCCCGTTTACAGTAAATTTCATTCCTACGGATGGCCAAATCGACAACTAATGTCTCTTTAATGCAGATCAAATCAAAATAACGAAAAATGTACAAAAGTATTATGAAGAGGCTCTCAAGAGCGTGTATCGCGCACCTGGACCATACATATCCAATACATAAAGTTAAATAAAATTCTGTGTTAAACGGTCTTTTTTTCAAACTATGAAAGCAAACCTCCATGTAATATGATCCAACTTGAATAAACTATTTTCCCTATTGTCTGTCATCTTGGATAAGGGATGGATCTGCAGAAAATGATTTTAAAGAGAATTAAGTGTTGTGCCATAGTTTATTTCCAACTGGCCAGATGGTTGTAAAGGAGATCTTTGAAGGTACTCCAATATTAAACTATGTTTCCAATTGATAACCAATCTCATAAGGTGCAGACTTGAAGGACATCCATTTTGAAGGGGACAACTAAGATACATTGTATTTAAGTTTTGTTCGAACTAGCCCAGTTGTTTCAGACAAAAAAATCTTTCTTTGCTTTTCAATAAGGTCCAGTAATAAATTAAGTTCCCGATGTTGGCCATGTTGGATGACAGATAAGCACCAAATTAACAATACTTAGTCTGCACCTAATAAGCATTTGGACCGCCATGCCGTGATGGGTTCAAATCCAATTGATGGTTCTCAAGAAAAATCTATTTTTATGCAGGATGCATGCAAGTAACTAACAACTCATTTAAGACTTTGATGACTTGCATTAAATTGCAACAGTATGTACGGGCTTTCAAGTTTAGAAGCTGTTACTTCATTAATGTAAGCTATTGTTTGATCGGAACACATCCTCAACACCATATACTTTATATACAAAATTATTAAGGTAAAGATTAATATTATAAAATGTTACATAAGGGAATAACAGGAAACACCTACAATGGCTGAAAATTACCGTGACATGCAACAATCTACAAGAGAACTACACAGGAAAAACACAAACAAGACAAAGGACAAACGTAAGCAACGATAGGAACTCGGGACAGCTGGCCTTGGTATCGACACTAGCAAAAACCAGCGGTAGGTTTTAACCAGTTTATGGGTACCCAAACCTCCCTTTTATCTGTCCCGTTTCCCTATAGTATAATAAACATACGAATAAAACCTAATACAGGTAGACTACTAACTCTATGACCGCAACCTTGAAAGGAGAGAAAATAACAATACGAAATCTTGAAAGATGGGTCAAGGGATGCTCGCTGCTAAACTGCCGGCTAGCTCATCGAGCCTAGTCTGCTGGTAAAACACTGTCGCAGTAAAATCATTGTAAAAATTGTATAAATTTGTACAAAATTACCGATTTCGCTCTTGATTATGGAAGAAATAAATGTTTTTAATAAGATGATAGCAGGGAACTTCTCTAAAAGGGAAAAAAGTAATTCAAAGAAGATTTGAAAACATAATTTAAAGGGAGATTACCCATAAATATATTATATTGTATCCTACAATAGATCTTGATATGCTGAACATTTTTCCAATTTACACATCACCTCTTTGTGTCACAGTTTTTTGAAATATAAAATAAAAAAAATGCATTAATTTTGACACTGACAGTGTGACGGGTGCTGTGCACAGAGCAGGACATGCTTACCCTTCCGGACCACTTGATGTCGCTCTCGGTTTTTATGGGAGTTCACACTGTCAGTGCGTTAGTTTTTTTGTTGTCTTGTTAAATTTTAGTTTTGTCTTCGTCAGTGATGTCTGTGATACTGATCTGTCATTGTCCACGATTGAATACTAAAATGGTTACAAAACCTTTAAAAATTTCACCTTGGTACTGTTTGATGGTTAGAGAAGTTACACGTACCATGGTTTTAGTTGGTTTTGTCTAAGGGTTAGAAAATGACAATAACCAATCAGTTACCTAACAGATCTTTCAAAACATACACCTCACTGATCGTGTGACGGGTGCTGTGTGCAGAGCAGGACATGCTTACCCTTCCGGGGCACCTGATGTCACTCTTGTTTATTGAGAGTTCACACTGTTAGCGATTTAGTTTTTTGTGTTGTATATGTAATGTTCGTGTGTTTTGTGGGCATGTGGTGTCTTTTGTCTTCCGTCTTTTGGTGTTCTTGCTTTTGCCTTGTCTCTGGACTTTGATTTGTGTAATCTTGTGCTTTGTTCCTTCGGTATTCTACTGCCGTTGTTTTTTGAAAATTTCACGGAAAAGGGACTAATACCACGCTGGTCTATGAATACGCACTGACAACGCGGTGACTACGGTCTTTGCAACGCACAGACAACGGAAATATGGTACTACACGCGTAAATCTGACGGTATGTTTTTTTTTTGGTGTTTTAAGATTTTATTGTAATCCATTAAAATTTTGAAAATACCCACACGGAATGTGAAAATTATTGCGGAGTCGGGATGTTACATTAGTAAAGTGCAGAAAACTGGTGTATAAAAATAAAACTGTGAACAATTTGAGCGGTCGAACAAAAAATAAGTGTTATTTGGGGAATTTCCTAATTTTCTCTCTAAAATATATTCATTTATGAATAAATAAAGCAGCATTATGTAATGTTAAGTCCTTTTTTTATGTTTTCCCAAGATTTAAATGTTCCAGATCATCGTAAAATCGCATATTAGCATTGTAAGTAATGCAACGCATAAGACAACGATTCAGGTACAACGCAAAGACAACAAACAGTCTGTCGTATTACTTAATGACTTAATTAGTCTGCAAGTTGCCTCCGTGAGATGAAACTACTCTCCGACATCTGATTTTTTGATTTATTAAAAAAAAACATGCACTTTGTGACGACTTTGACAGGTCGAAATGAAAAAACGAAAAACAAAAATTGCAAAACAATGTCCAATTGCAGCTGTAACTCTTAATTAGGTGTCCGGAAAGGGACCACTTTTGAACGTATTATCAAGATTCACGGAAAGTCTGATAGATGTACTTCTTCACTCACTGTTTTTCGAACTGGTTACGGTGTCACGCATAGATCCCTTCAAGTTTCCTAAATTCATAGTTTTTTTGAAGAAAAGAATCAGTGAAAACTATCAGATATTTAAAACCAGAAACTCACATTAAATTACACGCAAGATTCCATGGGTTCGAGCTCTCGTGTGCACGTGTATGAAGTCGAAATACCAGCAAGGTGGGACAGGACGAAATTCCTTGCCATTTAGTAAAGAAATGATCACCAAAACCTCCCAACATCGATAAACTTTTGATTTATTTGAAGCGTACTATAACATGCTCTAGGTTTTAAATCAAATCAATTTAAATTGAACTCCAGAACCATAGAGCTTATTTGTTACACTTATGCTTCCCGCTTAATGCCTAGAACAAACAGTCGGTCCCATGTCATGCGTGTATCCCGTTATAACACTAAAGTTGAATATATCAAACTGTGTAACTAATAAATGTAGATTTTCCCCTTGTAGAGGTTATCAGAAGGCATTGTGTCATCTCTGTTGGTCGTGATAGCTCGGCATTTGATGGCCCATGGTTCTCCTCATACATTTACATATGTGTTAGACAAGTGGGTGCGTGAAAGTTAGCTTAAACTTGATCGTCCCAAGAATTAAGCATCAATTTATTGAGGAAGTATTTTCCTCAGTTTTTAAATAAGAAATAACAATAAATAATAAAATAAAATGTAGGTGGCCACATTTTTATCTGAAATTCACTTGAAATTTAAGATATCTCTTACAGGATATATCATATGCTATGTACTTCACCGTTGTTTTTGCGTTGTCATGAATTCGTTGTACTGTGCGTTGAATTGGAAAAATACCATTAAAGTACTAATTTACAAATGTTTAAGAAGTAGAAATATTTTGAAAAACACAGAAAGGTATTGTGTTTCTTTATGCTTTCGGTTCCATTCATACATTTATGTATTTTCAGAAAATTTCCAAAATAACACACATTTCCGTATGAGCGTACCAACGGTTTTCAGTTTTATAATAATATAATTATTTCAAAACACTTTAAAAGCACGATACAACGATTTCTGAATATTTTTTTTACATCCGTGTGGGTTTTGTTAACAAATTCCTAAAATAAAAAATGTGTGGCTTCTCGCTGCCATATTTTCCCGTTGTCTGTACGTTGCAAATACCGTTGTCAGTGCGTTGGCACCGTTGTCACTGCGTTATCATGGACAAGCGTGGTTACTCAAAGACGGATTTTCCGATTTTTTTGCATTCTGGCATTCTGAACAATTTTAACCCCTGTCATGTCGTTATCTGTAACACTTTTCCAGTTATTGGCCAAAAATACCTCCTATGTTCTATTTTTAGCAACAGCAGCCATCTTTTAAATGAGAATCGCTTGTAGCGAACATGTCATAAATGATAACTGTAAACCAATCCCTCCGGCGCTTTCAGACAAGATTTTTGAGTAAGTTTACGACGGACGCAAAGTGATGGCAAAAGTCACCCTGCAAATAAGATCAAAATGGAATGCAAAAATCAGCTAAGGACAGAAATTTGTACATGCAACAGGTGAGAAAAGCCTTAGTTTTAAACAAAGATGTGAATTTTAAATCTTGCAATTTTAAATCTTCAAAATAATCGGTTTTCAAGGTCAGCCCAAAGTATTAAATATTTATTGGTGAAATCCATTGCCAGTAATGTTTAAACCATACCTTACTAGTTAAAAACTTCAAGGATACATCGGCAAACCCATACCAAAGCAAGGAGTAAGAAAGGGGAAAAACCCAATCAGATTAAACACAAAACAAGACAACCTAACAGACAAAACACACAAGAATGGAGCAAAATTAAAGCACTATCAGAGTGAACCCCTACAAAAATTAGTGATATTATCGGGTGCTGCGGAGAGTTATTATAACCACGATTTGCTACACTTATTGCACCAATCACACTGCCAATGAAAATTCTGGTTTTGTCATAATCCGTGTTTGTCAGCTCGATAAATGATGGAAATCTGATGTAAAATAATAGTCTTCATTATCTTGGTTACTTATTCCATCATGGAATAATTGTAATCTAAAGTTTATGGAAAACAGTAATGAGTAATTGATACTTTTAAATTGTCCAAATTTAACTTCATTAGTGACTGAAGGTATGATTGAGTATGGTAAAATCTTTACGTTTGTTGGTTTATTAATTAATAGGAAGGATTGACCACGGACTACCTTCTCTTGACATAATTACATGTCAAAATTAGTGATCTACATCAAACTAAATATAAATGTTTAATGGTGTTTTGACATGCGATTTTAAGAACCCGATAACTGAACTAAACGTCATAAAAGGCCATGGTTCCGTGGGAAAGTAACAATATCAAGATAAAATATGAGAGAATATTTGAAGTCAATGAACTAGTGATGTTTCATTAACTGAAAGGAAGAGAGATATCATTCCGTTATTTGTTCAAAATTTCAAAGAATAGGATGCAGATACCATGCATCATCGAAAATCTATTTCCTGACTTGTTATTTCAGATAGTAAGTCCAAAGTGAATGAAGACCATTTTACATTTTTTCATTGAAAAAAAAATGGCTAGACATAGATACACTGAAAGTTCTCCAAATTAAGTGGATTTCGTGGTTCGCTAAAACAACGAAATTAAATTCCGATATAAATGCATTTTTCCTTTCAGTTTTAATTACCACGAATATATGCACCCAATGAATAGTAATACTATAAGAACCACGAATTAACGTACTTCCAGAGCAGTTGAAAAACCTCTCAGCACTATCGCAAATTAACACATAAATGAAACGTTATGTTTTGTTTGGTGGTAAATATATATATATACAATGTGACATTAAACGTGAAATGAAGGAAAATACTTTATTTCAAAATTCAAATCGAGACTAAACGCAAAATATTCGTTTTCAATTGTATAATTGTGTGACGCTCTGTGTTTCCTAATACTAAATATTATTGAATTAAACTTATTTTATTGCACAAAAGCAAAGGGATTGGGCACAGTCAATCGCAATTTGGCCAGTTATAGCAGTGAGTTATAGCGATTTTAAAGGCTTCAAACTTCTTAAAGGCGACTGCATCTATCTTTATTTAACAAAAAGTTCATCTCCCTTAAATAACCCTCCTAACTACTGTAGCATAGATACGCTATGCTATTCACTTACAGTATACACCTGAAGATTGTTTTATAAACATGAAAGTATTTGTGTAATATTACTGTGATACCGACCATGTTTGATTTTTTATTGGTAGATATATTCATCTATACAAGAGACAATTTGTTTATATAAAGTGGTATATTTTTCTGACAAGTATAAAATGAATGGATTTCCTTACATTTTTATCATTCATTTGGCAAAACGAAAAAAGTTAATCCTCCATTTTGTAATACATTATCGAAGGATATTGAAAAAGTTATCAACACTAAGAGGTTTGGCAAGGGTGTTTATTTATAGCAGATAACAAAGCATATCTGGGTATAACCCTCAGCTCTAAAGTCGGAACACTTACAGAATTCTATTTAAGCCACAGATATTGGTATGATTCCTTTTACTTGACCTCACACTCGTTTATGTGCTAAGTTCTCACAATTAAAAGAATTTGACCTTAATGTAGATCGGTAGTTTTCTGCCATTTTGAATGTGTTATTTTTGCTGTTGTGGTATTTTCTGCATTTTGAATATGCAAATTTTTATTTGTAATGAATAAATGAATATACTACCCATGATACAAAATGAAAAGAACCAGGTTTTGTAATTTGATAATCAAATAAATTGGAAGATGATATTTGAAAAAGGGAGATAATCTGATAAAAATATTTTATATAGATATTACAATGAAAATTCGCATTTTAAGAATTATATAGAACACAAAGTCAGTGGCCACCATTTTTCTTTATATTTTTTGAAAGTATGTTCAAAGGGCTAATACATGAGTAAAATAGAAAGAAATTTATGGAATAGTTTTAAAGAAAACAAAAATATACCTGTTTTCCCTAAATGTTCATTAGAAATATTTGATTATTCTTATATCAGTTATTTGAAATACAAACACGGTGACCTCACCTATTTGTTTTTGTTTTTATTTCGGTACTTATATAAAAAGGAAACTTTCCTGTGAAAATATATTAAGTCCATGGAAAACTTTCGAAATTTTGCTTAAAGTATTATTAAGGTTTTCTTACAATTGGCTCGATGAGTGCCCTGTGGTTGTTTAAATGTTGTGATCGTCCTCTACTAGTCTTTTTGTCTGGAAATTGATGACAGCGATTGTAAGAACGCTTTGCCAGTTAAGTTTATATTTGTTGACGATCCCGCATCCATGGATCAAAGGAGAAAAAGACTTGGA
>MJUU01071211.1:572-29644 GCA_002080025.1 Modiolus philippinarum
AAAAAAAATTTTCGTCCGCCATTTTCAAAATGGCCGCCATTCGAAATTTTGTTATCGCTATATCTCGGAAACGATAAACAATTTATGAAAACATTGTGTTGCAAAAATACTTCTCTCATAAAGATCTACATTTCTGGTTGGTCAAAAAAAAATTTTCGCCCACCATTTTGAAAATGGCGGCCATTCGAAATTTTGTTATCGCAATATCTCGGAAACGATAAAAAATTTATGAAAACATTGTGTTGCAAAATAACTCCTCTCTTAAAGATCTACATTTCTGGTTGGTCACAAAAAATTTTCATCCGCCATTTTCAAAATGGCCGCCAGTCGAAATTTCGCTATAGCGATATCTCGGAAACGATAAAAAATTTATGAAAACATTGTGTTGCAAAATTACTCCTCTCATAAAGATTTACATTTCTGGTAGGTCACAAAAAAATTTCGTCCGCCATTTTCAAAATGGCCGCCATTCGAAATTTTGTTATCGCGATATCTCGGAAATGATAAAAAATTTATGAAAACATTATATTCGAAAAATACTCCTCTCATTATTATCTCCATTTTATTCAAATGGTGCAAAACTCTGTGAACAACCGTTTTTGAGTTATAGCCCTTGACGCGTTTCGGTAAATCAGTTTTTTGCGAATAACTTTTAAACGCTTACAGATAGTTTGGAAAAGTAATTAGTTCTTGTCACATTCATTTATGAAGCTCTTGGTTCATGGTTCTTATGATTCAAAAGATTACATCTGGTTGGCATTGAAGCAATTGGAATACAGTTGAATTATTAGTTCATGTTGCAAGGTCTTTTAAGTAAATATCATTTATCAGAGCTCTGTTCAAGTTCAAAAGATATACGGGTTAACGGTGGGGACAAATTAAAGTTATTGCCAATTTCAACTTTTCATGATATGCTATGCCAATGTAAGACACTTATGTCTCTAGTTAAACTGTTTATGGAAAAAGCTGAAAAATGAGTGTCAATTTCATGATGTATTCCACTTACTATGAGACGTCAAGCCAGATCATTACCATGTGATTGCAAATATACAAAACAATTACCAGAGCCCTGTTAGCTACTAATACGGAACAAAGGTTGCTCTGCATTAGCACCCGCCTCCCACGACGGGGACGTAGGGTTGGATTTTGGGAGGCAAATTTAGTTTTTTACTTTATTGTAAATGAAATTGAAATTTGAAATACAACAAAACATAATGACATTTAGAAAAGTAATTAGTTCTTGTCACATTCATTTATGAAGCTCTTGGTTCATGGTTCTTATGATTCAAAAGATTACATCTGGTTGGCATTGAAGCGATTGGAATACAGTTGAATTATTAGTTCATGTTGCAAGGTCTTTTAAGTAAATATCATTTATCAGAGCTCTGTTCAAGTTCTTAATTACCTTTCAAAAACTGAAAATGCCTCAACGTTTGATCTTAACCAGGATTGCCTCATGATAACTGTAGTAAGTAGGAAATATTGTTACACTGAAATCTTTGATCCCTCTGATGTATACATGGTCAATCAAAGTGCCTCCTTCTGTAGTTGGTTTTGTCACACACTGTCTGAAACCTTGAGAATCCATGTAATTTTGAATGAGAATCTCACCTTTTAAGAGATTTTGGTTGAAGTCACCTAAAATTAAAATCTTATCTGATACTTGTAGTAAGTTTTGAATCAAATTGCAGAAATTTGTCATGAAATATTGTAGCTGGTACTTTTGACTCCTATAAATTGTGACAACAACTAATTCTAAACCAATCACTTTAAACAGAAAGCATTCAAGATTTTTAAATGACATATGAACATTTTCAAATTGGGTACCATTTTTAAAAAACACTCCTACACCTCCATGATGCATTTGTTTTAAAAACTTGTACAGTTCATTGGTTGTGTTGTATGCTTCTGATCTGGAAATGTTATCAAATGTAAATCCTTCAAGACTACAGTTCATGTCTTTTTGAAACCATGTTTCTGTCATGCATACGAAGTCCACATTCTTTAAAACAAGGTTGCACTCTAAGTCTTTGATATGGTTCATCAACCCTTCAATGTTATGGTATAGCAGATTCATTGTATCATTATCTGAAGACTCTTCTTTCTCTTCCAAAAACCTCTTCATTTTAGATATACCATCAGCAACTTCTGGATCACAATAAATCTTTGATTTCAACTTGTTCTCCTGTATGTCTTTGATGTATAGTCCATGAATAGAAGTTACACGACTCAATGCAACATAAGCCTGTCCAAAAGAGAAACATTTGTTAAGATCAACTACACATTCTTGAACAGTCAACCCTTGTACTTTGTGTATTGTACACGCCCATGACAACTGTAGAGGAAACTGCTTTCTACTTCCATTTCCTTTTACATCTTCTGTACATGGTTCTATGCCTATACATCTATTCCCATTAATAGTTTTTTGTGACTTAGCATTCTTGCCAACATTAATGTTATCGAAGTGTATGAATATGATTTGTGGTAATTTGTTTAGACAAATCTGAACTATTTCTTTTACCGTTCCCATTATGCCATTGACTAATCCATCTTTGGTATCAAGATTTTTTGTTAACATAACTCTTGCACCTTTTGCTATAAGTAATGAAGCTGGTAACTGCAGGTCTGTATCAGAAAAATTTTGATTTTTTTTAATTAGTTGACCACTAGTCTTTACTTTTTGATAGTCTTCAGCTACAACCAATTTAACTTCAGAGTCTAATTTCATGACCATCTCGTTATTGTGTGTATTGATTTCTGCATTAGTTGCATAGATGTGTAAAGCATTTTCTGGTCCCTCTTTAATTCGAGATTTCAAGAGTAATAAGTCATCATGATCAACATCAGAGTCCTTGGATCTTACTCTTAATCTATTCAACATTTCCGCAAATTGACTGTCACTCCTTTGTCTCATTATTTCATCAAGCTCTACAACCTCAAACAACTGATTCCATAATGCATTCATGGGGTTTGAAGGATCATCAACATATAATTTATCCGACTTTTTGCCTTTAACTGGTGGCAATTGATAGAAATCACCGACAGCAATGACTGATACGCCCCCAAATAATTTGTCTTCTGGCATTTTCTTGATTTGTCTCAATCTTTCATGAATAAAAAATAGCAGTCTTTTGTTTACCATTGAAATTTCATCAATAATAATGACCTGCATGCTTTCAAATTTTGATCTCAAGGTGTTGATTTTGTCCTCACTTAGAACAGCATGATCAAGAGACAATTTCTTGTAGATGCCTAGTGCACTGTGAATTGTCATACCAGCTATGTTAAAAGCAGCAGTACCAGTAGGAGCTGTCAGAAGTACAGAAACGTCATCAGGATTTTCAGTTTTAGTTGACAATATCCTTGAAATTTCGTAATACAAACATTTTATCAAAAGACTCTTCCCTGTACCACCTCCTCCAGTAATGAAAAGATGAATAGGTTCAACATGTTCCCCATTCGCTTTCTGCAAACACCAATCTCTGATTCTATAGAAAATTTTTCTTTGCTTAATATTCAAGCTTCTAAGACATGGAATAATTTCATTTTTTGAGAACGTAGTATTAGCAAGAAGATTAGTACTATGTGAGGTGTCAGGCTGGTTGAGATCTGGAACTGATTCATCAAGTATACCTTCTTCAATAACTGTTGACAAAGTGCCTTCTGAATTACACTCAAGTCGTTCCAGTTCAGTTTCTGGACATAACTGAGCCCATGCATCTTCTTGATATCCATTTTGTTCTAAATCTCGCTCTGCATACTCTAAAGTTTGGTCAACTTTCACATACCTTGCCTTATTGTTTTCTACAATACTCCTAACATCTCTAAGTTCCCCAATACTGACGGTTTTTACAAAACCATTGTTATAAAATTCTTCAAAAGTCTCAAACTGTAAAGGTCTCAATTGTTGTTCTACACGATAGGGCAAGAACAATTGAAGCATACTTTGGTAATATTTTTCTGGTGATGTATCCATAGAAAATCTCGGATATCTGATAATGGCAGGATCAGTTCGTGTTCTTTTTCGTATATATCCAAGATCATTACCAAGTTTAAATGTTGTCTGCTCATTTAACTTTTTTGGTACTTGTGACTTGGCAAGGACACTAAAATCGGAACTGAATTGTGCTAAACACATTTCTTCAAATACTTCTGTTCTTGGTCTTTCTTTGTATCTGTCAACAATGCTTATCATCCAAACTGATTCATCATCTGCATTTACATTGTTATTTAAGCATTGTGATGTCCGTTTTAACCTTTCAAGCTCCTTCAAAGGAATACTCATTCTACATGGGCTTAATCCTACTGGTATAAACTCCACCTTTCTAGAACACTCCTTCATATTCAAGCCAGTTACTCTGTATACTGCTTCTTGAGCACTGATTTCTCTATGGTGTAGGTAAGCTGTACCAACTTTCTTCATTGCCTGTTGAGCATTTAAGTTTCCTTCAGCAGCTTCTAATTTTGTCTGTTGTAACAATAATCCCAACTCTCGTTCAGCCTTGCTAATATAGCTGATTATATAAACCACACATGAGTATTCATCTAATACGTACTGAATATCCATGTTAGCATTCCAAGCCCTGAGTAGATGTTCATTATACTGATTGATGAAGATTTCGTTTACATTCCTTTTTAGGATAACAGTATTTCGTTTTCCAACAGCAGTGCATATGTTTTCAAATTCATCTTGCGTCATATTCACCTTTTCAAAAACATTGGATGCCGACAAAGAATTATTTTCTTCATCAAGTATGCAGTCCCATAGTTCTCTCAATCTCTCTTTTGATTGAGCCTCTTTTGATTCTGAATCTTCCGTCAAATCCAATGTTTCCAGTACAAATGTCTTAGTAGAAGGAGGTCTTGGAAAGTTAAATCTGCAGCTTGTTCCTTTCTTTTTACAGGACTTTGAATGATTCTTGCTGTGTTTGTGAACAGATGTAACTATTTCATACAATTCGGGATCTCTCACTTGATCAGGAATTTGACATGTGATATATCTATCAATAAACTCGACAATATCATTGTTACTATCAGTACCAAAGTTCGGAGCATTGTCAATCCAAAATAAGCAATGTACATGCGGCGATCCCCTTTGCTGGAATTCAACCCTATAAAAGTAATCAATAACTTTTCCTATTGGTCTTGCATCAGATAAAATTACCTCTCTCATGAAAGTATGAAATCTATGATCAAACATTCTCGCTAGTGTGACAGGGTTACTGTACAAAACTTTGCACTTCTCTTTCCAATCTAATTCGCTGACTTTCCTTGTGTCACCCTGTTGTTTCATGACTGTTTCTAGCATTTCTTCCCATCTAAAATCTGCAGAAGAGAATGAGCAGAAAAAGGTTGGTTTTCCAAGCTGTCTTATCATTGCAAACAAATCTTTCTGTGCAGCTTGCCAATAAGGTGGTGTTCCTCTAACTGGTTTCAGGTATTTTATCACTTCATCTTTTTTCAACAAATTTTTCAGACAGTCTTTATCCAATAACATAGTACTTGTTACCTTATTACCCTCAGCTGTTATAGGCGACTCTTTCCTTAAAGCAATCTGAACATTACATAAAACCCGATCTAGTTCTGATAGATATTGACAGAAAAATATATAAGAAGTATCCTTCGCAAACCGATTATCTACACTCATCAATCGCAAATTAAAATATCGTAGCAATGATAGTTTTTCTTCTCTGTCTTCATTAAATGTATTTTTTCCACTTGGAAAATGAACTGGGAATGATTTTGCTTCAATTCCGTCTTCTTGTAAAACACTTACTGGTTTATTTCCTTCTGCAGGTGAAATACTGAATACTTCATCAAAGCATTGATCTAGTATTTCTTGTCCGATATCTGCAGGTTGAAGACATGAATCCAATTGTACACCTCTAAGTTTATCATCTAAGTAAGATTCATCTATATCCCCTGTTTCACCTTCTTCTCGATTACTTTTGTCAGTATCTGCAGTTGTATCTTTTTTGCTCGAATCATTTTGCTCTTTGCATGGTACATGTTCATGATCAGTTATTAAAGGTTGGGGGTGTTTATTTGCAGTTTCAAGTTCCTCATTTGTCACAGTACCTTCATTGTTGCTAAGTTTATTGCACGTTTCCTCTGGAATAGGACTGAGCCAATTTTCGGCAAGTTTAATATCTGAATACCAAACATTAATTTGCATTAAATGTTTTAAAGCTAGATCAAGTTTTTGGGTACTGACATATTGATATTCCTCATATCCTTTATACTCTAGTTTTCTCTTCAATTTGACAGCCAACATTCTATTTTCATCTTCTGATCTTGGCAGACAGGATGTTAAATTATGCAAATTTGAAGGTACGCAAACAACTGGACCATGAACTCCTTTTTGACCACCCTTAGGTAATCCAAGTATTTTCATGAAAGGTATATGCAATGCTATCAAATGTTGCTCTAGACTGTTCAGCGTATCTAGTTCTGTTGGAACATCCTCTAATGCCAAATTATTTGCATGACTTTCAGCTGGCATTTTTCCACTCAACAACTTTCTATGACATGTATAACAAATCCAAAGTTTACACCTCCTGGAATTTGTATATTTGCAACCTCCATCACAATCATCATTGCATGTGTGAACATACTTGTTTGAAATACACTGTTTCGACATAAAAGCAGCTTCTTTCCCATGCTTAACATAAATATTGTAATCACACTCTACAACCTGCTTTCTAAAAAATAATCTAAAACAGCAGCCACAAACACATTCTGGTCCTTCCTTTGATTCCAATCTAAATTTCTGTATTACATTTTCTATATCTCTCAGATCCTCTTTGCTCTTTTCTCGTCTTTCTCTTGTTTGATTTATTATTTTGTTCCTATGTTCTTCATTTATACTATATTTTTTCATGCTGGCTTCTTTAACCTTTTGTCTATGAGCATCATTGGTGGCATACTTGTAGATACTGGAATCTTTAACACTTTGTCTATGAGCTTCATCAGAAGTGTACTTATAAATGCTGGAATCTTTTACTTGTTGTCTGAAATTCATATTTGAGGCGTATTTGCTTTTGCTTGCTTCTATTTTCGTCAATCTGAATTCCTCATTATTTTGGTACAATGTTTTTGTTTTTTTCCTTATCTGTTCTTTATAACTTTCAAACTGATCACTTAATTTTCTTTTCATTGACTGATACCTTTGTTTGCTGGTGTCAATAACTTCTCGTCTAAATGAAGAATTACAAGAATACCTTTCTTTAGCATAATTATGTTTTTTTGCTCTAATCTCAGGTGTTGACTGGTATTTCTTTCTTTCCATTTCTTTCTTGGACATTTTTCTAGGTATTTCAAAATATTCATCACTGTTTGAAATAAACAATGATTTCTCCGGAATCTTATCATCTTCCTCCGTTCTGTTTCTCTTTGGTTGTTTCACAATAGTCTTAAGAGCTTGTTTATTCAAACTTTTATCTGCATTATCTTGTGCTACACTTGTTACAACTTCATAATGACTCCTGGAATGTTTGAGGTATATAGCTTGCTCGTGAACAGAACAGCCTTTGTCAATCTGTTGTGCTGAATACTTTATCCACTTTCCATCTGTAAAAGTATATATGTCAGTCTTCATCAGATCAGCAGCAGCTAGTATTTCCAGGGCGGTTCCCCAACTATTATTATCCATCATTTTGTTTGAAGAAAGATGTTCTTCTACAGAAGTTGATTCTGTGAATGAACTAAATGATTCAGTATTCTGTAGACAGTGATGTACTATTGCTGTTCTCATGATGGAATGAAATTCTTGTCTTTGAGATACTGCAAAAGATAAAGCTCTGAACAAACAATTTCCATCACCCAGAATATCTTTGGTTTTTTCTGGGATACTCATATTTTTCACAGCTGTACAATTGCCAGATTTTGTAATATGTTTAGTAGGAATCTTTAACAAACCACATAGTTTTCTGCGTAATGTAGCATCAGTAGGGTTGAAATCAAACTTCTGACCACTTGAAGAGCATACAAATTTCAAGTCTAGTAAAGATTCTGTACTTATTTCATTTAATCTTGACATACTTAAAGAAAATCCACTTTGAGGAAACTCGCTTTCAGTATCTGTCTCATCATTTTGTTGATAGTCATTAGATCTCTGCCCTTGTATCACACTTACTTTGTATTCAATTTGCTCATCAAAAGAGCCATCATATTCAACTGAAACTGAAGTCCCAGGTCTATTTGGAATGTCTAAAATAACACCAGTGATTTCAAACAGAACTGAAACATTGTGATTTACAGATGTTAAAAGATGGCGATATAAATGATCAATGCTATGAATCTGTTGGACTACACTTGAACCATCACAAGAAGGCATACCGTCTTCGTTTCTTGCATGTGAATCAAACAAAAATAAATTATTCTCCTGTTTTATAGCTACACATGTCGACCCTTGGAATGAAATCAAGCAACCATCTGTATCAATTAAAGACTCTTGAATGGCCTGATCTAAAGGTAGAGCACCAAGGAAATTACTGAAATTTATACTTTGATTAATATCAATTACTGCTGCAAAAGACTCCTTCAGTTGTACATTAACTAGGGTATCATTAATCTCAATCTCGGATGGCAAGTCTGATACTAAAAGTAAATCATTGTTCCCATGTATAAATGTATACAGAGTGTTACCTTGAATAAGAACAGTATCTAAAATAGTTGTATTCCACTGACTGATTGATAACATTTTACTATGCATCAAAGCTACTAAACAATTTGCAACACACTGTTTACCAGCATTATTCCCAAATCTAAAACTGCCTTGGTGAAAGCTTCCTTGAATTACAAACTTGCTTGGAATTAAACTATTATCTAGTAACTGTTCATTACATACCTGCTGTATTTGACATCTTGAATCAAAATGAGAAGAAGTTTCATTTGAAATATGTGCTGTATTGATATCAGTAAAAATTTTCTTATAATATGTCTTATTAATGCTTTCTAAATATGTCTTATTAATGCTTTCTAAATATGTCTTATTAATGCTTTCTAGATATGTATTGATAAGTGGATAGTTTGTTTTTCTATAAGAATCAGTAAATGCTGTATCAGTAAGTTTTCTTGTCATGTCAGTAAGTAAAGTTTCTGTATTAGCAAGTACTGTATCAGTATCATTAAGTTCAGTATCATCAAGTTCAGGTTTCAAGTCTGTTTCAGTTTCTTCTACGTCATGTTCAGTTTGTTTCATGTTTCTAATTTTTTGTTTCATGTTTCTAGTTTCAGTTTTTGGGTTTTCATTTTCAGATTTCATGTTTTCAGTTATACTATGTTTCAAGTTTGTTTCAGTTAGTTTGTGGTTTGTTTCAGATTGGTTTTTGTTTGAATCGCTTTGTTTCAAATCTATTTTAGTTGTTTTCAAGCCATATTCAGTTTGTTTCCCGTTTCTGATTTCAGGTTTCAAGTTTCTAGTATCAGTTTTTGAGTTTTCATTTTTTAAGTTTATAGTTTTAGTATGTTTCAAGTTTGTTTCAGGTTGTTTTAGTTTTTTTTCAGTTTGTTTCAAGTCTGTTTCATTTTCTTTAAAGTTCTCTTCAGTTTGTTTCATGTTTCTTATTTCAGGTTTCATGTTTCTACTTTTATTTTTTGAGTTTTCAATTTCAAGCTTCAAGTTTTCAGCTTTAGTTTGTTTCAAGATTGTTTCTGATTGTTTTAGGTTTGTATCACTTTGTTTCAAGTCTGTTTCAGTTTCTTTCATGTCATGTTCAGCTTGCTTTATATTTCTGATTTCTGGTTTCAAGTTTCTTGTTTCAACTTTTGAGTTTTCATTTTCAGATTTCAAGTTTTCAGTTTTAGTATCTTTTAAGTTTGTTTTGGATTGTTTTAGGCTTGTTTCAGATTCTGTTCGGTTAGTTTTGGTTTGTTTAAAGTTTGTTTCAGTATGTTTTAGGTTTTCATCGTTTTGTTTCAAGTCTGTTTCAGTTTCTTTCAAGTCATGTTCAGTTTGTTTCATATTTCTCATTTCAGCTTTCAAGTTTTTAGTTTCAGGTTTTTTGTTTGCAGTTTTAGTATGTTTCAAGTTTGTTTCAGAATGTTTTAGGTTTGTTTCAATTTGTTTCAAGTTTGTTTCAAATTGTGTTAGGTTTGTTTCAGTTTCTTTCAAGTTTGTTTCAGCTTCTTTCAAGTCATTTTCAGCTTTTAAGTTTTTAATTTCAGTTTTCAAGTTTTGAGTTTCAGAGTTTAAGTTTTTAGTTTTCAAGTTTTTTGTTTCAGTTTGCTTCAAGTTTCTTCCAGCATCAGTCTCCATTCTTCTCCTCCTCATCCTTTCCTTCTGCTCTCTGGCAACTGTAGCCTTACTCTTCTTGCGACCCATCACCTGAAAAGATAAAAAAAAAATTGTCAATTCGTCAATGTTTTGTAATCCTTATAGTCAAATACTTAAGCTGGAAAGAAATAAATACTATGAAAACAATTTTATTATTTTTCACTAAAAAGATAATGTGGTGCTCTTTTGATCCCTTTTAGACACAGTAATTGTAATGCATGTTTTGGTAAAATATAGCATAATCTGTATATAATCCTTTTACTAAGTACTTCTTGACTAAAGGGGACCATTAGTTGGACTTGACTGTATGCCAATACAAACACAAAATATATTCTTTGAATCATAATTTACATCAAATCAAAAATTCAAGAAAACTGGTTAAGACATTATATTTAATATCTTTAATTACTCAGCAGAGAATACATAAGATGAAATACAATTTAGCTAGAAAGGGCTGTCATACTAGGTATACCCCCATTCGTATTATTTAAAACATTAAAAAGTGAAAAATGACTTAGTCCTGCCAAACAAGAAGTTGATATCATAAAGTGACTTTAATCACTTTCGATGCATTCCCCGTATATATAAAGTCTAATACCAAATTTTAAATAAATCAGTCCAGGCGAGAAAAGTGTGACGAAAATTTTAACTATGTTAAATAAAGGGAAAAATGGCTAAGTTTAACCAAACAGGAAGTTGATATCATAGGATTACCTAAATGGTTTTCAACACATTCCCCCTATATATAAAGTCAAATACCAATTTGAAATAAATTGGCCCAGCAGTAGCTGAGAAAAGTGTGACAGTAATTTTCACTTTGTTCAATAAAGAGAAAAATCGCCAAGTCCCGCCAAATAGGAAGTGATCTTAAAGGGTGATCAAAACCGCTACTACATATTCCCCTAAGTCAAATACCAAATTTGAAATAAATCAGCCCAGCAGTAGCTGTGAAAAGTCTGACGAAAATTTTCAGTATGTTCAATCAAACATGAAGTTGATATCATACGATGAGCACAATCGCTTAAAACACATTCCCCCTACATATAAAATCAAATACACGATTTTAAATAAATCAGTCCACTAGTACCTGAGAAAAGTGCAAATAACTCGGACAGACGAGGTTATTCCAATATACCACCAACTCGCGATTTGGGGCATAAAAAGCTTTTCTCCATTTTATCATGCAATAGTTGCTATAACATGTATGTCTCGTATACATTTATCGCATGTTTCTTAATATTTATCATACACTATAGACCACAATTCTTCACCAAAATTTCAAATATCACAATATTTATTTATGATATGGTTCTTTGGATTTTTTGTTGCAAAATGCTTTGACCAAACATGTTTATAAAACATTTTTTAGTGAACATGAAAAAGTAAGATGTTGATGAAATAAGGTTTTTTTGTGTATTTTTGTCCAGACTAATGTAAATGCTTTTGAATTTTATTTTTTTAAGGCAATAAAAACATGTAACAATATTACAACATTATCCTCAAATGCATAAATACAAACCTTTTCTGTAATAATTCCTTGTTCTGAAGTTAAGTGTCAACTTGCTTTACTTAGAAACAAAATTCCTCTTTATTTCTCTATCAAATCCACTTGCTTTACAAATAGCAACAAAAAATTTCTAGTTTCTCTTTCAAATCTAAAGTCTGTAAAATAAAAACTTTGGAATCAATTGAAAGTGGCTGAATCAAAAAATACATTCTGCATAATTAAAGGGCTACCCAGAGCGCAGCATGTGGATCGCTGAAATTTTAACCAGTTTTAACATAAAGTGAATTACCTGGACATGATGAGGAGCTTTACAGGGTAATTAGCTGGACATAAGTAAATAAATATATCAAGAGTTGTCAGAAGACAACATAGCTTCTATGTTCTACTGTCGTTGTTCGCCCAAGTATAAAGCGATGTAAATGCAAAATTAAACTGAGAGTATCATGAGTATTGAATTGTTATAATTTTAAACAACATGATCTCGAGGTCAAAGTCACATATTTAAGTAGTCATCCCAGCACTAAATGACTACCTACAAATAAGCAAGGATTAAGTTTTTTTGTTTAAATTGCCTTCGGGAAATGGTCAAAGTCAAAATATCTACAAAAATGGAACCTTCAAAAGCTTTCATAATATAGAAGTAACAAACCAAATATAAACACCCTAGCACACTTAATGTCTGTCTTCTAGAAGCATGGTTAATTTTTTTTTAAATTATTCTCTGGGAAAAGGTCACTAGAGGCTTCCAAGGTCCATTGTTGACACAGACAGTCCAAACAACCTCAATGTGAAAGGGTCTCATTTTTTAGTATGATAATATACCTCTTATGTAATATGGCCCTATGTGTCAGAGGATATGATCTTTGAGAAAATTTCCCAGGTTCTATGTTCAACTATGTTCCCTACTGGCAGTCATCTTGGGGTACAAACATACCAAGAGACTCTTTTGACTTTACTTGGTTCAAGTTGTTCAAGCCTAGATGTACCAACACATGGTAAACACCTCATAAGCATTATTCATGCTATGTGTGGTTGAAATCTATTCAGCAGTTCCATATGAAAAGTTGCCTTATGATACAATGTTAAAATAAGTTCACAGCTGGTGGAATCGAATAAACAACACTTGGTACTTGGTCAGCACCTCACAAACATCACTCATGCTATGTTTGGTTTAAATCCAATCAGCAGTTCTCTTGAAGATCTTTGTATTCATTTCCCCACAGTCCCAATGTCAGATCAGAAAGATTAGGGCAATCTTTGTAAAACACCTTCCATACATCATTCCTGTAAAGTTTGGTTTAATTTACTTCAGTATTTTCAGGGGAGTTCATGAAAATGACGTTTTCCCCATAGAGTCCAGTGTTAAATATAAGTTCTGTGCTGGGGGGGGGGGGGGGGNTTTGTCAGATCGGACTGAAATGAGCAATCTTTGTTAAGGACCTTCCAGCGTCATTCCTGTATAGTTGAATTTGCTTCAGTGGTTTAAGAGGAGTTGATAAAAATGACATTTTTCCCATAGGGTCAAAAGTTTATACAAGTTTCATGCTGGCGGCCATGTTTTTTTGTCGAATCGGAATAAAATGAGCAATCTTTGTAAAAGACCTTCCTTACATCATTCCTGTAGAGTTTGGTTGAATTTGCTTCATTGGTTTCAGAGGAGTTGATGAAAATGATATTTTCCCATAGGGTCCACTTTTAAATATAAGTTCTACGCTGGCTGCCATGTTTTTTGTCAGATCAGATCGATATGGGCAATCTTTGTTAAGCACCTTCGATACATCATTCCAGTAAAGTTTGGTTGAACTTGCTTCAGTGGTTTCAGAGGAGAAGATGAAAATGTGAAAAGTTAACAGAAGGACCACAGACAGACGGATGACAAGTGATGGCAATAGCTCACACTGACCCTTTGGGTCAGGTGAGCTAACTAGAGGCTCAGACATGGAGCCTGAGTCCCTCACCTGACAAAATGCTTACACAGGTGATGAAAGTGATGTTTATCTCATAGGATCCTATGTTAAAATATGTTAGATGTGCTGGTGCATGGTCTTGTTTTTCATCAGATCAAAACAAAATAAGCAATCTTAGTTTGACTTCATTTGCTTCAATAATGTCAGCGCATGTGATGAATAAAAGGCTATGCCGAGCGCAGCATCATACGACTGCAGCATGTCGACCACTGAAATTTCAACAAAAGTAGTTTAAAGTGAATGAGTTGAAAGTGAAATTGGACACAGTAAAGAGCTTGACATAATAATTAGATGGACACAAAAAGAAGCTTGACACAGTTATTAGCTGGAAACAAACTATGGAAAAAATCAACCCTTTTGATCACTTATTGATAAAAAAAACTGTAGAGCTATGCAAAATATGTTACTATTAACTAAAACTTTACATCCATAGAAATAAAAAAAAATCCATCAAAATCTGATCAAAAATAAAGATTTGACATATTTAGAAAAATTGCAATTTTAGCCCTTTTGACCTCTTGTAGCTCGGAAAAGGTAAGAGCTACGCCAAATCCTTTGGCATACTACTGAAAGCTTGCATCAAGAGGAATCCAAAGAAAAAAATCCCATCGAAAACTGATGAAAAACAAAGAATTGACATATTTAGAAAAATAAAGGGCTATGCCGAGCGCAGCATGATACGACCGCAGCATGTCAAACACTGAAATTTGAGCAAGTGTAATTCAAAAGTGAATGTGGACACAGGAGAGAGCTGGATGGATGCTTAACACAGTAATTATCTGGACATATACTAGGGAACATAAAAATTAGCACTTTTGATACCTCTGTTAGAGTTATGCTAAATCCTTTGACATACCACTGAAAGCTTACATTAAGACTAAGAGGAATCCAAAGAATAAAATCCTGCCAAAATCGGACTAAGGCCAACATTTTTTTATAATCTGTTTTACGGGACTTTTGATCTTAACAAGTAGGTCGGGGGGATGAAATAAAAATAAAAATAAAAGACTGAAAATACTCGAGAGGGCAAAATAAAAGTTTCCTTGGAACACATTATTTTATTTTCAGAAATGAGTGCATGACCTTTCTTTGAAAAAATATGGAAATGAGTAAATACCGTATTTGAACTGATATCTACTGAATTCTATTTTTGTCAAGCAAAATATGACATGTCAAAAGTACCTTTTCATACTATTTACCTAAAGAAGAATGACATTTTCAATAATTTACATCCATTTGGAAAGCAATTTTTTATTTTTTAGATGCAAGGAAAATAGGGTAGGGATATAAAATAAAAATAAAAGTTATCCTGACCATTTTTATTTCATTTTCTGAAAAAATAGGGTAGGCTCTCCCGTAAAACCGAAAATAAAAAAATGTTTGCCTAAAAATAAAGATTTTACATATTTTGGAAAAACTGCAATTTCGGCCCTTTAAACCCCTTTTAGCTTAGAAATATTAAGAGATACACAAAATCTGTTGGCATACTTCTGAAAGCTTACAACAAGAGGAATCCAAAGAAAAAAAATTCCATCGAAATCCGATGAGAAATAAAGATTTAACATATTTGTTAAAATTGCAATTTTGACCCCCTTGACCCCTAATAGCTTGAAAAAAGTAAGAGATGATAAAAATCTGTAGCATACTACTGAAAGCTTAAGACAAGAGGAATGTAAAAAAAATCTCATTGAAATTCGATGAAAAATAAAAATTAAATGTAATCTGCACATTCGCAATTTGGCCCTGTTTGGCCCCTCATAGCTCGGAAAGGAAACAAGTTATCAAAAATCTAAAAGTTCAGCGCTTTGTTAAATTTTCCTAAGGAATCTATTGCAAAAAACTGCATTAAAATCGGACTAAAAATACAAAATAAAATTTTTGAGATTTGCCCCTTTTGGGCCCCATTTATCTCATGAACGGTACATGCGACGTGAAATCAGTTCGCACATTACTGATTGGAAATTTCCTCAGGAGCACACTGAAAGAAACCCCATCAAAATCTGATAAATAGTAACAATTCTTCAGCCAGTTATGTAAAAACACCTAATTTTGCCCTTTTTGGCCCCTTTTTAAAAACGGGAGGAGCTACAGAATCCAAAATCACTCAAGGTCTTCTTTTTGTGCCAAGGAACATTATGTTAAAATTTCATAATGATTGATTAACTGAAACTTAAGTTATTGGCCAAAAAAATTTGTGTACAGACGACGATGCCGACGACGAGGACGACAGCACCATACCATTATACGACCTAAAATTTTTTGCGGTCGTATAAAAATTGCAATTTTGGCCCCTTTGACCCCTTGTAGCTCGGACACGGTATATGCCACGACAAATCCGTTGACATACTACTGAAAGCTTAGATCAAGAGGAATACAAAGAAAAAAATCACATCGAAATCCGATGAAAAATAAAGATCTGATATATTAGAAAAATTGCATTTGTGGCCCCTTTGACCCCTTGTAGCTCAGAAACGGTAAGAGCTACGCCAAATCCATTCACATACTACTGAAAGCTTAGATCAAGAGGAATCCAAAGAAAAAATCCTATCAAATTCCGATGAAAAATAAAGATTTGACATATTTAGAAAAATTGCAATTTTGGCCCATTTGACCCCTTGTAGCTCGGAAACGGCAAGAGCTACGCCAAATCTGTTGACATATTACTGAAAGCTTAGATCAAGAGGAATCCAAAGAAATTCGCAATTTTTGCAAAGTTTGGCCCCTCATAGCTGGGAAAGGAAACAAGTTTACAAAAATCTAATAGCTGAGTACCATATTAATTTTTTGCAAGGAAACCATTGAAAAAACTGCATCAAAATCGGGCTTAAAATAAAAAAAATTATTTTTTTGAAATTTGCCCCTGTTGGGCCCCATTTATCTCGTGAGCGGTACATGCTATGTGAAATCCGTTGGCACACAATTTCCTCAGGAGCACACTGAAAAAAACCCATCGAAATCCAACAAATAATAAAGATTCTACAGTCAAATATGTGTAAACACCCAATTTAACCCTTTTTTGGCCCCTAATTCTGAAATGGGTGGGGCCAAAAACTAAAGGAAAAAACATTTCTCAAGAATGTTCCAAGAAACTAAGATTTGAAAACAATCCGTCCACTAGAACCAAAGTTATGCTGTCCACAGACACGAAAATACCTAATTTAACCCCTTTTTGCCTTTTTCAAAAAGGGGTTGGGCAGGGAACGCGAAATTAAAACACAGGCTTGAGCTTGTGCCAACAAACATCATACTAAAATTTGATAATAATCCAAAGAACCAAAGTTATGCTGTCCACAGACAACGACGCCTACGCCGACACCAGCGCCATACCATAATACGACCGCAAAATTTTTGCGGATGTATAAAAAGATGTTTTCATACTGGGGTACCATTTTAAACCAAGTTCCATGCTGGGAGCCATTTTTTTTTGTAGGATCCCAACAAAATGAGCAGTCTTTGTAAAGTACCTCCATACAATTCCCTTAAATAATTTCAAAGCAGATGTTGAAATAATGTTTTTCCCATAGGTTCCAATGTCAAAACTGAGTAGATCAGCGCTGGCAGTCATGTTTTTTATCGGATCAGTACAAAATGAGCAATCTTTATTAAGGACCTTTATTACATAATTTTTGTAAAGTATGGTTGAATTTGATTCAATAATTTCAAAGCAATGTTGGAAATGATGCTTTTCCCATAGGTACCAATGTCATAACTAAGATCAGCGCTGGCGGTCATGTTTTTTGTCGGATCGAAACGAATTTTTGTAATGTATGGTTGAATTTGCCACAGTGGTTTCAGAGGAGAAAATGAAAATGTGATTTTTCCTATAGGATCCAATGTTAAACCTAAGTTCTGTGTTTGCCGGCGTGTTTTTTGTCGGATTGAAACGAAATGAGCAATCTTTATTCAGGACCTTTAGTACATAATTCTTGTAAAGTATGGTTGAATTTGCTTCAGTGGTTTCAAAGGAGAAGATGAAAATGTGATTTTCTCATAGGGTCCAATGTTAAACTATGTTCCGTGCTGGAGGCCATGTTTTTTATCGGATCAGAACAAAATGAGGAATCTTTGTTAAGGACCTTTGGTACATCATTTCTGTGAAGTTTGGTTGAATTTGCTTCGGTGGTTTCAAAGGAGAAGATGAAAATGTGATTTTTCCCTTAGGGGCTAATGTTAAACCTAAGATCTGCGCTGGCGGCCATGTTTTTTGTTGGATTAAAACTAAATGAGCAATCTTTGTAAAGGACATTTAACACATTATTCCTGTAAAGTATGGTTGAATTTGCTTCAGTAGCTTCAAAGGAGAAGATGAAAATGTGAAAAGTTAATGGACAACGGACGCCAAGTGATGGCAATAGCTGGTACTAACCATTCGGGTCAGGTCAGCTAAAAATAAATTCCAACCACCCACCTCATATTTTTTCATTGGGGTGAGATGAAAATCTACATATTAAGTTTAATTGGCCTAACTCTCATACAAACATTCATAACTGGAACCTAATAATTTGCTAGGTTTAATCCCAATCTTTATTACATTCAGACTGGGACTTGGGCACTAACTGGTGCCTTTGTTATTCCCAATCTTTATTTACTTGCATACATGCTCTCTTCTTACAAATATCACATATTTGGCATATATGTACATTGTCAAATTACTTGGTTGTAACTAATAAAGTATTGTGGTTTGAGCACACACTTAAATATTTTGATTGGCCATTTTGGCCAAGTGCATAAATAATGTAATGTTTGAATTGGGGTTGAAAATGGATTGTAATATAATCACACTGCACACAATAATGCAATCAATAACTTTCTAAAAGTAACGGGGGATTTTTAAATCACCTGTGGTTGGATAGTTGGCATCAAATTGTTACATTCAAAAAGGGCCTTTTTTGGCGGCCAATTTTGAAAATGGCGGTCAACAAACAATTTTCAACACAGGTTTTGAAGTCGCAACATCAATATCTATTTGGAAACCAAATTTCATTGAAATCAGACAATGTTGAATTTCTCCGCCTTTTTTGGATGCCATCTTGAAAATGCTGGTCAACGAACTATTTTCAATACAATTTTTAAAGTCGCCTTAGCGGCCTCAGCATGGCAAACATTTCATTATTTTACACTTAATCTTCATCTTCTATAGGTTTGGCAATAAACCGAAAATGCATATTTTAAAAAATTGGTGAAAAAGGGGCAATAACTCCTACAAGGGTTTACGGATTTTCTTGAAAATTTCAGGTTGGGTAGATCTTGATATGCTGAACATTTTTGCAATTTACACTTGACCTCTATCTGTTACACTTTTTGAAATAAAAAATAAAAAATGCAAATATTTTGAAAATTTTACGGAAAAGGGCCATAACTCTGAGATGGGTTTTCAGATTTTCTTTAAAATTGCAAAGTGGGTAGATCTCATCATGCTGATCATTTTTACTCCGTCAGAATTTGATATCTGTTATGGTTGTTGAGTTATTTGCAAAAAACAGCAATTTACCCCAATGTTCTATTTTTAGTAATAGCGGCCATGTTGTTTGGTCAACAGAGATAAAAATCACAAACTTGAAAGTGCATACCCTGGTGATGATTCAGATCAAGTTTGGTTAGCATTGACCTAGTAGTTTCAGATGAGAAGATTTTAGAACAAAAGTTAACGGACGGACGGACGGACGACGGACGCCGAGTGATGACAAAAGCTCACATGGCCTTTGGCCAGGTGAGCTAATAATGGTGAAAAGCATGATCTTCTGTTGGAGAATGATACAGCTATCAATGATTTTATCTAAATCTCTTTGTCTATGATTTTGTAGGGATGAGTATCGTTAATAAAATATTGTACATGTACGTGATTTATGGATACAGCGCAAGCGTATCATGATACGTATCGATACGTATCGTCTTGTGATTTCTCAATTTGATTACATTTTTAAATCTTCTTCTTTTAACTATTTTATGTGATAGAATAGTAAAATGTTCTTCAGGTAGACAATAGTGCTCATTTTCATGTAGCTAGATACATTTGTTTGTCCTTTATCTGACTTTTCCAAAACAAAATCAGAAATTTTCAATAATTTTATACTGATTCTAAAATTTTAGCAGAAATCAGAAAACGATACGTATCGATACGCTAGATGCCGTACCGGTATACCTAGTTTGTTTAAAAATATCACGATATATCGATATACCGGTGTATCGTTACACCTCTATGATTTTGCAAGTTCATTCTTTGTACCAACTTTTGATTTGATATTCAAGAATACAAGTAGGATTTTCTGCTTTTATTCAAGATTTCGTACTTCAGTAACATGTCAAATACAGATTCATTTTTGGGAGTATAACTCTTAACCAGAGAACAAACTACATGAATTAGAACATGTCTTGTAAAAACCATTTGCTATGGGTATTTGGACACATATGATCGACTTTGTGCTGCACATTAAAAGTCAGTATATATGAAGAACTACATGTACATGTAAGGAGTAGGTGCGGTAATGGTCTTATTTGGCCTAAAAAAAGAAGATTGCATAAATTCACAACATTTTTTGTTTAAATATTCTATGGATATTGGTTAACATTTAACAGGAAGATTACTAAGTATTGATCTACGATTACAGAGTTTTTCAGTGTAGAAAATGGAACAAACTGCACATTTTGTCGAAAAATGACAAATTTGACCAACATCAACTACTTTTTCTTAAAAGGAAACAAAGACTTTAAGAGCGCATGCAAGAACCACAAAAATATTTATATGGGAGGTCAAATGTATCTTTACCAACAAGCTTGTAAATTATCTTATTGGTTCTTGAATGCGCTCTATATTTCCGATTAGGAAAATCGTTTGAAAATATGCCAAATTCCTTATATTTCTATAAGAACCTTCAAAAGATGCTTTAAAATGATGTCAGAACTGTACCTACTGTGACGTCATGGGTTCTAAATTTTGTGTTTTTTCTTTAGTGGGGTCTGAACTTTCAAACAAACATAAAAGAAAAAAATTCAGGTGTAACAAAATAACTGAAATTTAGGGCCAAATCAGCCCCTTATCGCACCTTGTCCTTTGTCAGTTGACATGATGGCATAACCACCCCCTTTAGAGACTGGGCCTTTTAGCCTTATTTTGAGTTTAGCCTGGACCTGACCAATCGAGTCCATGAACTCATATGTTAGAAAATAAAAATGGTATCTGGACAGTCTCAGTTGTAGATTTGATCTCTAAATTTGGGCATACTTTGGCTTTCCATACAATGGCAGTCTGTACTGTTAGTTTATGCCGGAGAGTAGTATTTATTTGATCAAGATAAGTGAAAATTTCAGAAAATTGGTTATAGGAAGCGAAGTTTCCATATATTTTGGAAACTGCAATTTTGTTCCCAATACTATGAGTTGAAAAAATCCCTGCGTCGAGAGTTATTGTTCTTGGAAATATATGCAAATGGACACATCAATCTTTCAGAGAAGATTTCTAAAATGTGTGTAAAAATAAAGCATATTAATACGTTGCTTGATGGCCATTCAAACATGTTGATGGTAAAATTGAAATGAAGAAAACAGAATAAAAACAGTTTTACTGGGGAATTCTGGTACGAAACTAAAGACATATAAATCCATTCGGAATTCCACTGCATCGAAAAGGGTCATGATAATAACCGAGAAATTACGAATGAATATATGCAACCATGACAACGATAAAGCGGATCAATATCGTTTCGCAAGAATTTTGAGTATATTTGTTTATACGCTAAATTACAACTTATACATAGTCATGCAGTATAGAAAAGTCACCTGGGAAAGTTTTGTCAGCAACCTAAATGCAGCTATGTAGTTACTTCGCGACGGTTGTTTTCACTGCTTAAATAAAGATTGCATGATCACTGACATTGCGACAAATTTTTCTGACGGACATATTTTACTGCTACAGTACTTTAAATGAAAAAGACATTATAAAATGTTTTTACACGATTTATGCCTGTATTTCATATTTTATGTCTCCATATTTTATGTCTCCTTTACTGAAAGATATCCCGAATGAAACAAGTGCCTGTGATTGTACCGTATATTTACATGCTTGACATTGATTTCTATTTCTGTGCTTTGTATCTATCTAGCGTAATTGTTTTGTGGGGGGTCTTTTGTGTCTGATGTCATTTTTTTTCTGTGTTCTCGTTTTGGCCATGTCTTTGGACTTCGATTTTTGTAAATTTCACTTTTATTCTACTGCCGTTGTTTGACAACGCACAACACAAGGAGTCACAGCTACATCACATGAAAATATTCAAGCTGTATTGCCTGTAATATCCTTTACAGGGTGGATTATTAGTCGTGCTTCAGTTGGGTTTAAGGAGAGTGTAGTTCCAGTGAATTTTTTGTTGATTTTTTGCGTTTATTCAGTATGATTTTTTTTCATAAAAAGGGGGTCCATAAGCCAGATCCTCCCCTCTTGTTCTACCAATGCCATCTTCCTATTGTCCCTGATAAATACTGACAAAGGGAAGGCCTACAGTATACAACTGTTTCAGCGAGTGAATTCAGCTTCGCTTCCACATAGGTTATACCTATCCTCATATTATACAGAAAAAAAACTTGGAACGTGTCTTTGCGACGATTTAGCCGAGGTCTTCAGTGCATACTGCAATGCCTTTTTGGGGGGTAATACACCTTGGATTCAAAATAATATCCTATCTAAACAAAACTTGTATTTATAACTCCATGAATTTGTGCAATAGGTTTTCTTTGAGTGCCAAATATACTTACAATGGGCAGTGAAATATCCAATCACCCTGCAGTGCACGACCGTGTGACTGTCTCTCTTATTATAAAGAGCCCGAGTCGAGTTTGTTGACAGTTAAAATATCTCGATCAGGTCAACAACAACTTATATGAATTAATGCAAAAAGTTTTTCTTTGGATCTATGCTTATAAAGCGATAAGACAGAACTTTTCAGGCAATGCCGAAAGTCTACACGCAGACAAAATGGATGTCAGGTGTCAACAGACTTACAAAATCGTAGCTTCTCGGTTATTTCCGCAATCGGGGTTACACTAAAAACCTGAACGCGGACCTGAATAGACCAAATTTTTTCACTTTTACTCCGTTTACTACTCCAAAAAGTAATCGGTACTTATTTATATTTGCCTTTGAGGGTTGGGCGACTATTCTCATTAGAGTGGGCGACTTGTCTTTTAAGGGACCGACCATTTAACTTGAAAAAGGGGAGGTGCTAATGTTTCTTTTTCTAAAAAAAAAAAATATTTTGGAGCCGATTTTATGTGAAACAATATTTTAGCTGCTAAAAGATGAAAAAAAAATCTGAAGGAGGCTTTCTAAAAAATAATGTTTTTTTTTAATTTCGTTGATACACGTGAAAAAAAAAATTTTTTTCGTGCTTTTCGTGCTTTTTTCTGTCCAGAAAAAAAACATACCCCCTTCAGGTTAAAAGGTTGGTCCCTAAGAGTGGGGCGACTTGTTTTCTGAGAGTGGGCGACTTGTCTTAAATTTGACTCGCATTCATACATAGGCATAGAAAACTTTATCTAAATATTCTGCATAGTTGAAAAATTAATAAATATATAAACAGGTTGACTAATATATATATCAAATTTCACGACAGATGTTTTTCATTTCTTGTTTTATGTTAAGGAGATAGAATATTCTTTCTTCAAAAGGGTAACAAGACGTTCCGGCCTTATGACAAATCCGTCCCTGCCTATCCGGCCCTGTACTTTCCGGCCTCAATCCAATCCGGCCCTGTGTTATTAAAAGTCGATCCGGTCTTACGTTATTTTATGTATTACTGTTGTTTTCCGCGAAAATATTTTACAACTAGATGAATTTGATATTGCCATATAAGGAAAATTCGACTTCATATGGCAATTTTGAACATTTGAAGATGGAAAGCATACTCATGTCCATAAATTTTTAGTGTTATATTTAGCATGTTTGTGCATGGTAACTTTGGTCTTTTATTTCTGGTGCTCTCATATTTGCCTTGCATCTAGACTCACGGATTTATTCAATCTATTGATTTTTGTTCTTTTTGCAATTGTTTCTTGAATATAGGTATTTCTAACATTTCAAATAAAAATAAACTTGGTACGCAGTTAAGAGGCTATCCCTAACTGTATGTTTTCCTTCGTAAATCACCGGTCGTTCCTATATCAAGGACTTTTAATGAGATACGTCCTTGCTATATTATGCAGCAATTTTTGATGACAACTGCCCATTTAAATGCGTAAATATAAGTCATACGACTCCCTATCTCCGATATCATGACCAAACTGAACAAAACAACGATATAGTATCAATTACTTTACTTTACTTTAAACATATTTTTATTGTCAAAAAGAACAATATGTGGGATTGAACACAAGTTTTTGCAACTTACTAGGTTCTTTCCCTACAATGATATTAAACACAATAATACACAAGATGACATACAGTGATAATTAATATATGAAAATAATCAATGCAAATATTATATAGGTGTGAGTAATGATATAATGAAATACTGATAGAAATATAAACAAAAGTACATTATAATCTAAAACACTACAATACTAAGCAGAGTCGAGCTAATTAGAGAATCTTTTAGAATGTATAATAAAATTATGCACATTGCGAAAAATAACAGTGTTTGTTCCTTGGTCAAGCATATCTGAACCAAATAAAATAATGTCAATAGTTGGTGTAATATAAGGAAGAAGGCTATCGATATATTGTATTCTAATGTTATGAAAGATCGGACATTCAAGAAAATAATGTATAGCATCTTCAAATGGACAACCACAATCACACTTTGGATCATTACATAAGTTGACTAAGAAAAGATCGGCTTTCAGTTGACTACATCAATTAAGAATACAGGGACGGATAGACCAAGGCCGGATTGTCATAAGGCCGGACTGACATAGGGCCGGACTGTTGTAAGGCCGGATGATCTCGAAATCCTTCAAAAGAATAATTCTCCATAGGTGTTAACCTATAAGGGGGACTATGTGAAGATCTCCCTCATAACAGTTTTGTTTGCCGGAGATTTTGCGTAACAACCTTTATAAACAGGCATTTTTTGTAATTCTCATTGTGATTAACAGATTATAACTTTAAAAGACAATTGAATAATTAGCAAATATCATTATAAGATTAATTAACTAAAACAACATAATTAACTGCTTTCGGTGGCTTCTATTTTCATATTGTGTAAATAATTTTTTTCCAGTATAGATCAAGGACTTATAATTATTATTATAAGTCCTTGTATAGATAAAGCAGTAAAAATAAACATTTTTGTATTCAAATAACTTTTTTTTAAAATATTATATTATTTTGCAAATGTGGGAGATTGTGAGATACTTTTTCTCTTCAATTAATATAATAAAGATAACAGGAAACACCTACAATGGCCGTAAACCACAATCACATGCCACACTCCACTAGGGAACCGCACGAGAAAAACAATAAAATGACAAAAGACAAACATGGACAACGATAGGAACTCGGGATAGCCGGACTTGGTACCGGCACTAGCAAGAGCTAGCGGTAGGGTTTAACCGGTTTATGGGTTTATGGGTACCCAAACCTCCCCTTTCTCTATCCCGTTTCCCTATAGTATAATAAAACATACAAATAAAACCCAATGCAGGTAGACTACTAACTCCAAGACAACAATCTTGAGACGAAAAGAAAAAGACAAAACGTAATTTAGAAAGATGGGTCGAGGAGTGCTCGCCGCTAAACTGCCGGCTAGCTCAAGGAGCCTAGTCTGCTGGTAAAACACTGTCGCACTACGGAATAAATATCAAACTCAAAACTCCCCGAAGGGTTTGGTAAAGAATTATCATAGATTTCAGTAGACATCGGCAAGTTGTGGGAAATTTTGGTCTCCACGGCACGAGAGAGAACCTTCTAAAGTGGGAGCTTGTATGAGTTAGTGGGAGTCTCCCTCACAATATGGGAGGGTTAGCATATATGAACTTCTGTTTTTAAAATTTGTTTTCATTATAAATATTTGAACACGATAACACTCAAATGCAAACACAGCGAATTTATTTTAAACAAATAAAGTTAACTAGATAAGTACTGCAGGTAAGTAGTGGACAAATCAGTGATACGTGTGTAGATGACTACACTGCTGTTATCATTGGACCACCTGTACAGTTGCACCATCTGGAAAACCTGTATATATATATTTTAAATAGACAGTCTTAGCACATACGCATGAACAAAAAAGTATTGAGTACTCTTAAGGAGTTTACATACTATAATAAAGGAGAAAGAAGAAGAAGTAAAGTAAGTGAATAAGTAAATAAAATTTTATTTAAAGTCGTTATATAATAAATAACAAGTACAACACAATCTATAATTTGAAGAGCTTGTAATTAAGTAAGCCGCTTTATTTAAAGCCAGTACAAATATATACAAAGTAACATGAGCTCCGACTGTGATTGAAAAAAAACCCAACAAATAACAGCCAAACAACATAGCATAGAACATAAATTAAAATGAAGCACACATGAACAGTTCGAACATAAATCAAAACAGTCAAATAGATAGCAATTTAGGTAGATCGACACTTAGGTGACATCTGTTACACCTTAATATATCAAAAGACTTTTTGACTCTACAACATATGTTATGGGATGAACTGGGAAACCGTTATAGGCCTTTTCAAAAAATCATTTGGTCCGAACTCCGATTTCGGCATTTAAATACAATGAAACAGTTTCGGTTATCAACCCAACAAGTGTTGTTTGTTCATTCTGAACACAGGTCATTATACTGTCGATATTTACATTAATAGATCATTGTTTACTGTGACACTGTACTAATTTTGTTAGAATTAAAATGTATTCAGGGATTGTAAGCCAACCGTACGAGTGATAACCGGAAGCGAAGAGTGTTTGTATATCTACTTAATTGGAGAGGTCCAATCCAGGAAAAGCGAATAACACTTTATTAAAAGGGTTATAAAGTGCTTATCAAATGTAATGGGAGAAATGTTCATAATCATGAGACACAACTTAATGTTACATTTCAGCGGAAAAGTTTCAAAGACTATTTATACGAGTTACCGACCTTTAAAAGATTATATATTGGACCATTCGTTTTGGGCCTTTGGTCCCAAAAATGTTTTTTCCTGGTCCAAATTTAGGATTCTCTGCTTACATCTAAAAAAAAGCTGTTTCATAAACAAATTAAAGAAACCTTAAATAGCAAAAAAAAAAAAAAACATGCTGTGAACGAAATAGCCAACAAATTGGGGTCAAGGTTGAAGTTCAAGGTCAAGTTCCAGTTCCATAGCAACAACGTCGTTTGTAATTAAAGTCTCTAGTTGTCATATACTAAGCTTTTCGTAATGTTGTAAGGAACAAAGAAATGACGTTAGCAACCGAGTGTGACTTTCATTTCCTTAGCAACAACCTAATTTTCGAAAAAATCCTTATACCCACCATGAAATAAAAGACTTTAAAATGTAATGAACTTTTGTAAGCTTCATATTTTTTACCAGAATGGACTATAAAAATCTTACACCAGGGCGAGGGTCAGGCACAAAAATCTCAGACGCGCAAGGGTAAGATTAGTACACACTCGGACCATGGCGAAGCTTGCCGAGTCCAAGACGCTAGAAATCTTACCTGAGGGTGTCTGAGATTTTTTGTCTGACCCTCTCACTGGTGTTTGATTATTTTTCTCCCACTCAGCATCCAAAGACGAATTTCATATTTACGGGATGACTGCTAATTTAGCATGTTTTTCAAAGGGACGTCACTCGCTAACACCCGTCATTCTGGTTTTCGGTCTCATTAGGGAAAGGACGGTCAGTAAATATTTTCTCTGGCAACGGTTACGATTTTCACTGTGGTAAGTACCCGAATAGCTTGAAATAATTTATTTAAAGACAATCGAGATATTACCCCTAGTCCAGTGATAGATACCCATGTATTCAAAATCTACTGCTGTCCCTTATTACAACGGAACCGTAAACCTGACTGTCGGGTCAGTAGGTTACTTCCCTTTGTGGAAAACGTTACAAAAACGGAGCCAAAGTCGGGATAAGAAATAAACATGAAAGTGGTCTATTGCAACCTTTTCAGTTCACGACGTCATAAAGCATGGAGCACGTGTCCGAGTCTGGGGTTATTTCCGTTATTTCAATGGCGACGATTGGGGAATTTTTATGATCTGTTTTGATTAAGATTTTGTCGTTCTTAGGTGGTCAATATACTATTTAGTACTTTTAATTATATACATTTCGGTCCATGTGGACTTTAAGCTTGGTATATTGATATGATTAAAAAAAATGGCGGAAATATACGCGTGTAGCTTGTCTTATGTAACGGTTTATAGTATCCGCCGTGAAATAAGTTCCAAAGGAACAAATTTCATAGCTCATCCAGTGAAATAATCTCCAGCTGGAAAGTATTTACTGCTCACCTGGTGAAATAATCTCCAGACGGAATAAATCTCATAGATATATCAATAACATTTGTTCCATTTGGAACTTATTTCACAGGATACTATTTTGGCTTACACTTACACCAACCCCCCCCCCCCCCCCCTCCCTCCCGGTGTAAGACAGAAAAATATCCCGATCTCTAACAAAGTCGTCGCACTTTTGATGTACTTTACATTGTGACGTCAACTGTTCTATGACGTTTAGTCATGGTAACGATTGTTTTATCACAAAAGTGGACATTTATGATTGGTCTTTACCAGTGTAAGATGAGGTATATCCGTGTAAGCAAGGACGTATATTTAAATATACGTCCTTGGTGTAAGATGAGGTCTCGTGCATCGATCTTACATCTGTAATCCACAATTTACCGAGGAAAGAAAAATCTTGCACTGCAAAATCAATGGATTCTCTTGTCAGAGGTGGGAGAAAATAAAATCTAAAGTCTCCAAATATGGAATGACAGAAACTGGTGAAAGACCTTGCAATTGTTCTGTGAACAATTGTCCTTTTAATTATTATTCTTTTTTTTTTCCGCGGCCAAAAGAGTAAAAGTGTCGCAACATATCAGTTTGATACTTGGTCATATTATTCGGCTTAGTGAGGGGTCGAAGCCACTGACAGCCTGAAACCGATCTATTTTTAGTAACGGAGTTATCTCCCCAAAGACCGAAAACCTTGTTATCATGTTCGCTCAAAAACCGTAACCGATATCAAAATTCTGATGTGGGGAAAATGTTGGATTCATCCTCAGGATGTTTTGTTATGCGAAAAAAAAAATTGGGGTCGCGACCCCGGTTACACGTTTTTGACCCCGATTAATGCCGATTTCTCAAAGTTGTCGGATTTCAATGAAATTTGGTTTCCAGGTAGCTTTCATG
>MJUU01071211.1:31760-43897 GCA_002080025.1 Modiolus philippinarum
AAAAAAGGCGGGAAAATTGAAAGTGCTCAGAATTGAATGGAACTCTACAGACAGGTTGCCAACGATGTGTGGAAGTGATTTGTAGCCCGGATTTCTGATTTGGGAGTTCGTTTGGGAGGATTTTGTATCAGCATCCTGATACAGTTATAAATTTTTATTCTTTCTTTCTTTCTTCCAAGGATTTTTGTCCGCCTATTTTCTCAAAGATGCCTGTACAGAATTCATTTATACTTGGCACAAAGTTGGACCACCATGAGGAGATGTGCATGGACCGACAAAAATTTTCACAATGGCCGTTATTTCCAAGATGGCCGCCAAAATATGTTAAAAATTCAACTTTGTCCGATTTCAATGAAAATTGATTTCTAGGTAGATTTTGACGCTCTGAACAAGATTGAAACATCGAATTGGCTGTCAGGGGCGACATCAGCTATTGCTTGCAATTGCAAATCTAGTTATTATTCTTTCTTTCTTCCACCTATTTTTGTCTGGCTTAGTTCTCAGAGATGCCTTGACAGAACTATTCATATTTGGTGCAAAGTTGGATCACCTTATTGATATGTACCTCCACAAAAAAAAATCTCAAAATGGCTGCCATTTCCAAGATGGCTGCCAAGTACGTCAACGTTTTAAATTTGTCCGATTTCAACGAAAATAATAATATTCCACACAGGCCGTGACAGAATTCATTCATATTTGGCAAAAAGTTGGATCATCATAAGAAGTTGGGGATGCATAAAAAAATTCAAAATGGCCGCCTTTCCAAGATGGCCGCCAAAATACATCAAAATGTCAACGTCGGATTTCAACAGAAATTGATTTTTATGTAGATTTTGACGCTGCGAACAAGATGGAAGCATCCTATTGGCTGCCAGGGGCGACATCAGCTATTGCTAGCAATTGCAAATCTACCCAGACGTAGTCGGGACGACATATTGCTCTTTGTCCGTTTCTCTATTATTAAGTCTCTCAAACGAAGTTGGGAGACTTATTGTTTTTGTTGCGTTTCTTATTATTATTCTTCTTTCTTTCTTCTCGTCCGGATGAACTTGTCCGAACCAGATCTCGGAGACCATTTTACCTACAGCTTTCAAACTTTGTAGGATGTTAGCCCCGTATCTCTAGATAAGCAACATGCAACAATTTTTCAAAGGGGGGTTTATTAAGGGTATATTTGGGGGTTCAAATAGGGGTGGGGTCCTGCATGTTTACCCTATGGGAAAATGAAATTTTGCATTTTTTTGCCACTTTTTTCACTGTATCTCAAAAACTGAGACCACTTAGTCCATGAAACTTCATGGGAAAGGTAAGTGTCATGTATGAAAGGGTTTATCAGCATTGGAAATTTCAAAATTGCTGCCGTTGCCATGGAAACCATACCAAAAATTGGAAATTTTGGGAAAATAGTTACATTGTAAGTTTTTGTTGATAATTGTATTCTGATTACAGCAATATGTATAACTTAGATTATAAGGGGAACCCCTGCCCAAATTTGTTTTTGGAAGGGGGTTTAAAATTGATTGTAATGGATGGGGAAATTTCAAAATAACTATGGTTGCCATGGAAACCATGCTTAAAATTGGAAATTTTGAGAAAATTGTATTTTCTGCGTATAATTGTATGTTGATTACAGCAATATGTTTAACTTAGATTATAAGGGGAACCCCTGCCCAAATATTTTTTGGAAGGGGGTTTAAAATTGATTGTAATGGATGGGGAAATTTCAAAATAACTATGGTTGCCATGGAAACCATGCTTTAAATTGGAAACTTTGAGAAAATTGTATTTTCTTCGTATAATTGTATTTTGATTACAGCAATATGTATTACTTAGATTTTAAGGGGAACCCCTGCCAAAATTTTTTTTTGAAGGGGGTTAAAAATTGATTGCAAAGGATGGGGAAATTTCAAAATAACAATGGTTGCCATGGAAACCATGCAAAAAATTGGATATTTTGAGAAAATTGTATTTTCTGCTTATAATTGTATTTTGATTACAGCAATATGTATTACTTAGATTATAAGGGGAACCCCTGCCCAAATTTATTTTGAAAGGCGGTTTAAAATTGATTGTAAAGGATAGGGAAATTTCAAAATAACAATGGTTGCCATGGAAACCATGCAAAAAATTGGATATTTTGAGAAAATTGTATTTTCTGTTTAAAATTGTATTTTGATTACACGCAAAAATTTAAATTTTGAGAAAACTTATTTATTATTGATAATTGTATTTTCATTACAGCTATATATATAATTAAGGTTATAAGGGGAACCCCTGCCCAAATTTTTTTTGAAATGAGGTTTAAAATTGGTTGTTATAGATAATAGTGCATTTACAGAAAGCTGTATTTATGAGAAAAACATGTTTTATGCTGTGTGTTATGTTTTGATTTCAACTATATGTATAAAGCAAATTATAAGGGGAACCCCTGCTCAAATCTTTTTTGAAGGGGGGTTTTATAATACCCAGGAATCCGATATGGGAGTTCGTTTTGGAGACTTTTGTGTTTTGCTTGCGAACACAGTTATAACTTGTTATTATTGTTGTTTCTTCCTTTCTACCAATCATTTTTGTCCGGCTTCGTTCTCAGAGATGCTTGGACAGAGTGTGGAGACTTATTGTTTTTGCTGTGTTTCTTATTCTTATTAAGTCACCCAAACGAAGTTTGGTGACTTATTGCTTTTACTCTGTTTCTTATTATTTTTCTCTTCTATTATTCCTCAATTTCACGACCTTTGTCCGCACGTTTTCTCAGAGATGGATGGTCCAAACTTAATGAAACTTGGCACCCTAGTAGATACCAAGATATGCAAAAAGGTCTTAGAATTTCCAAAGTGACCACCGTCATTGGTCACTTTGAACTTTGACCTCAAATCTTTTCATTTGAATAACTCGAAAACCGTAAAGGATAGCTGATTATTTGTATGACAAAATGTTTGTTAGGTCATGGCGGACATTTGTTACATTTGGACCGAACCTCTATGGTCAACCGTTCATGAGTTATGCCCCTTGAAAATTTTGTCGTATCTTTAAGTATGGTTTTCTCGAAAACAGTAAGAGATAGGAACCTGGAACCTTTTCCATTCAACTTAGGTGATATTTGTTACATTTGAAAATGCGAAGTTCAAAGGTCATTGGTCACTTTGAACTTTGATCCTTTTCCTTGTTTTTTGTAATAACTCTTAAACCATAGCAGATAGCTGACTAACTGTAATGGCAAAATGTGTGTCTTGTTAAGATCTTCATTTGTTACACTGGTCCAAAATTATTACATCATTTCTTGCTATTTAAATGAATGAAAATTACTTCATTATGTATCATTTGTGTTATTTTTAGCAGTTTGACATTGATAACCTTAACGTCAACTGCAATTAGAATTTTATTAGTGGTGTACGTGATGACAGGTATATACATATATTTAAATAATTAGGGAAATATAAACCATCTGTTCTAATTAACTAGTTAAAATTATAAAACATTTTTACCTAAAACAACCAGTATGACGCATCTGGCAAAAATTTATCAACTTTAGATTTAACAGTTTAATAACTGGTAGTCACACAGCTAAATAATTGATACTGGAAAAATTTATGTAACCAAAAACACATCACATCATAATTGATGATATATCATCATGTAATATTTAAAATAGAAATGATTATATATGATGAAACAGGATATGAAGTTTTAACCTTGAATCAAAGCACTACTAGCACTGTTCGACGAAAATATAATAATGAGTTGAAGACACAAATTCTTACATGATGAATAAAAAACAACTATTTCAGAACACATTATTAATCATTGGTGAAAATTTACAACAAAACATTTTTATTATTATTTTTCCTCGATGGATTTTACAAACTTTGTCCAAACTTTATCTCAGAGATAGGTAGTCATAATGACACAACTTTCTGACGCAATCCAGGTTAATTTTGACCAGTGAATCAAAGCACTAATCGCACTGATAGACGAAAACATAATGAGTTTAAGAAAATAATTCTCACATGAGGAATAAAAAAATATTTCAGAACAACTTTTTACAATATTTGGTACATATACAACACAGAATTTTTTCAAAGAGCAATTGAGTATGTAATCTGGTTTGGGTGACTTGTGTCTGCACGCAAACATATTATAACTCGTTATTATTATTATTCTTTTTTTTCCGTGTTCCGCCTCAGTTTTGTCCAAACGATTTCTCAGAGACAAGTGGTCCAAACTTCATGGAATGATAGATATAGATCCAAAGTTGATCCTTAAGGTCTCAGAGTTTTCAAAATGGCACCGGTTACCATGGAAACGGTAAAAAAGGCGGGAAAATCAAAGTGCTCAGAATTGGATGAAATTTTACAGGAAGGTTGGCTAACATGTGTAGAATTGACTTCTGGTCTCCAAGACTTAAAAATGGCAACCGGTGCCATGGAAATAGTAAAAAAGTCGGGAAAATCAAAGTGATCAGAATTTAATAAAATTTTACAGGAAGATTGCTTAACATGTGTCAAATTTACTTCTGGTCTCCAAGACTTCAAAACAGCGACCAGTGCTATGGAAATGGTAAAAAAAGCGGGAAAATCAAAGTGCTCAGAATTGGATGAAATTTCTCAGGAAGGTTGCCTAACATGTGTAGAATTGGCTTCTGGTCTCCAAGACATCAAAATAGCGACCGTTGCCATGGAAACATAAAAAGGCGGGAAAATCTAAAGTGCTCAGAATTAAATGATATTTGAGAGGAAGGTTATCTAAGATCAGTGGTTCTCATCTAAAGCCTTTGAATTCTGATATGGGAGTTCGTTTGGGAGACTTCTTGTGTTTGCATCCAAACACAATTAATACTAGTATTATTATGTCGCCCAAGATGTAGTCGGGACGACATATTGTTCTTTGTCTATTTCTTTGTTGTTTTTCTTTATTATTATTCTTTCTTTCTTCCAATGATTTTTGTCTGCCTATTTCCTCAAAGATGCTTGGACAGAATTCATTCATACTTAGCACAAAGTTGGACCACTCTGAGAAGATGTGCATGCACCACCAAAAATTTTCAAAATGGCACCAGTTGCCATGGAAATGGCAAAAAAGGCGGGAAAATCAAAGTGCTCAGAATTGCAATGGAAACGGCAAAAAAGGCGGGAAAATCAAAGTGCTCAGAATTGGATGAAAATTTGCTTTGGACATTGGGGAAAGGTTTCCGATGTCCAAGACTTCAATATGGCACCGATTGCAAAGGAAACACGTCAAAATTTCAATGTTGTCCGATTTCAACGAAAATTGATTTCTAGGTAGATTTTGACGCTGCGAACAAGTTGGAAGCATCGAATTGGCTGTCAGGGGCGACATCAGCTATTGCTTGCAATTGCAAATCTAGTTTTTCATTATTCTTTCTTTCTTTCTTCCAAGGATTTTTGTCCGCCTGTTTTCTCAAAGATGCCTGGACAGAATTCAATCATACTTGGCACAAAGCTGGTCCACCATGAGAAGATGTGCATGCACCAGCAAAAATTTTCAAAATGGCCGCCATTTCTAAGATTGCCGCCCTTTTACGTTGAGAAATGGAGGATTCAATATCTCAGGAACTGTATTGAAAAATTTGTTCTTATTGTACATAAATGTTCAGTAAGATGAGAGAAAGGAATTTTGTCCTATTTGAACGAAATTTGATTTCTAGGTAGATTCTGATGCTGTGAACAAGCTGGAATCATCGAATCGGCTGTCAAGGGCGACATCAGCTATTGCTTGCAATTGCAAATCTAGTATTGTTATTGCTTTTCTCTTTTAATTTCCTTTCAAAGATTTTTGTCCGGCTATTTTCTCAAAGATGCCTGGACAGAATTCATTCATACTTGGCACAAAATTGAACCACCATAAGAAGATGTGCATGCACTAACAAAAAAATGTCAAAATGGCTGCCATTTTCAAGATGGTCGCCATTTTATGTCAAAATATTGAGATTTAAAAAATCAGGAACTGAATGGCAGAATTTTTTTTATATTTTATATTAATGTTTGATAGCATGAGATGAAGGAATTTGTGCGAAAAAGATATGCAAAATTTCCGCCATATTCAAGATTCCTGCCAAAATACATCAAAATTTCAACATTGTCCGATTTTAACAAAAATTGATTTCTAGGTAGATTTTGACACTACAAACAAGATAGAATCATCGACTTGGACGTTTGGGGCGACATCAGCTATTGCTTGCAATTCCAAATCTAGTTCTTCTTCTTCTTCTTCCAATGATTTTTGTCCGAGCGGTTATTTTGAAATGGCTATATGGACGGATTTCAAACTTGGCACAAAGTTCAATTTCAAAGTTGGATCACCATCTGAAGTTGTATGATGCATCTGAAATTTTCAAAATGGCCGGCATTTTCAACTTGACCGCCGAAATACGTCAAAATTTCAACGAAAATTGATTTCTAGGTAGTTTTTGACGCTGCGAATAATGTGGAATCATCGAATGGGGAGTCTGAGGTGACATCGTCTATTGCTTGCAATTGCAAATCTAGTTATGTCACCCCAGACTTTGTCGGGGTGACATGTTGTTATTCTACGTTTCTTCTGATTATTAATATCCTTAAGCTTCTTCTTATTATTTTTCTTATTCTTCCAATAATTTTTGTCCGAGCGATTATTTTTAAATGGATGGATGGATTGTTTTCAAACTTTGCCAAAAGTTGGACTATCATCTGAAGTTGTATGCTGTGCGTTTAAAATTTTCAAAATGGCCGCCATTTCCAAGATGGCAGCAAACATACGTCAAAATTTCAACATTGTCTGAATTCAATGAAAATTGATTTCTAGGTAGATTTTAAGGCTGCGAACAAGATGGAATCATCGAATTAGTTGTCTGGGGTGACATCAGCTATTGCTTGCAATTGCAAATCTAGTTATTATTATTATTCTTCCAATAATTTTGTCCGAGCGATTATTTTGTAATGGATGGATGGAAGCGGACGATTATTTTTAAATGGTTGGATGAATTGTTTTCAAACTTGGCACAAAGTTGGATCACCATCTGAAGTTGTATGCTGTGTGTTTGAATTTTTCAAAATTGCTGCCATTTCCAAGATGGCCGCCGAAATACGTCAAAATTTCAGCATTGTCCAATATCAACGAAAATTCATTTCTAGGTAGACTCTGACGCTGTGAATAATGTGGAATCATCGAATGGGAGTCTGAGGTGACATCGGCTATTGTTTGCAATTGCAAATCTAGTTAGAATTGATATTGTATTAGGAGTGTTATTATTTTACATGTCTCGTACCATGTTTTTGTTTCACAATATGTATCTGCCCTTTCAGCTGTTGCTGTATGTATTCCTAAAGTATAAGGTTTAATTAGGGCCCTGCCACTTTGTGGCGGATGCCCTATAGTAATCAGTCTGTCCGTGCGTCCGTCCGTAACAAAATCAGTTTTCCGCACTTTTTTTCGTAATGCTTGCAGATATTCGGCTAATATTTTGTATGTTAGTTAGGTATGATGAGTTACAAGTCAAGTTTAAGTTTCGTATTGGTCCGCTGATTTTTGACCAAGTTAGGGCCCTTGGACTTAGAACATTTCACTAAAATAACAGTTTTCCGCACTTTTTTTCGTAATACTTGCAGATATTGGGCAAATATTTTGTATAAGAGTTCAGTACGATGAGTTACAAGTTGAGTGCTAGTTAGGGCCCCGCCACTTTGTGGCGGACGCCCTATAGTAATCAGTCTGTCCGTCCGTCCGAAACAATCCTGTCCAAGCCATAACTTTTTTCTCTTTCGAGATAGGCTTTTGATAGTTGGTATGTAGATAGATCACCTCAAGACGACGTGTCCCGTACCTTAGTTGGTGACCTTTGACCTTGATCTTTGACCTCAGGGTCACATTCATGCTTTTTCAATGACAAAGTCGTGTCTGGGCTATTACTTTTTATTCTTTTGAGATAGGCTTTTGATATTTCGTATGTGGATAGATTGCTTCAAGGTGACATGTCACGGACAATATTTGATGACCCTTGACCTCTAGGTCACACTTGGAGCGGGGCCCACAGAGATGGATACCATCTCACTGATGTCTAGTTGAATCTGTTAGATATCGTAAACATGCCTGCAGTTGTAGTATTGGCATAAATAGAGGAGAATTTTGCATTACATAAATAAAAATTCCCATAATTTGACAATTAGCAAAGAATTCCTTTCAAACCTGTGCTAGGGGCCGTCTTCAACTTACTTTGAGGTATGAGCAAAGCTCATTGTTGAAGGCCTCACATCGACTTCAAGATGAAGAACAATAAAAGCGTTGTTCCTTTGCTTGTTTGTACCATGTATTTGTTGGGACTTTGTCTCATGTGCATTTACTCCATATCCTATCATTCACCATTTACCAATTTCAGTAAAGATGAGAGTGGTAGTTGTAACGTATAAATGTTCAAGAGGAAATAATCTTCTTTCACACTGTATGCATGTCGAGAAGAAATATGGAACTTTTAAGGAAACTGAAAAGTTGACAAACCTAACGCACATAAATATATACAGTGTTGAACCTTAAAATTTTAATAGCATATACCACATTTCCAATGTAAAATCAAGTATATTTAAAAGTTACATAGGGGTATTTTATCATCTTATTTTAAAGGGGGATAGAAATGACCAGTAAAATGTATAAAATACAATACCGAAGTTGCATAAAAACAGTAAATTTGATTATGCTGTACACGTGTTTCAAGGAGTAACATCTCATCAGCAGCATTAAAATCAAATAATAAGGAAAGCCATATGCAAAAGTAGTAAAAAAGAAGTGCTCATTTCCAAAAAAAATTCTAAATAGGAAGCCAAATCTAGTGCCAAGGACATCTACACGGAATGAAGCCTCAGTATTTTTAAGGGGTTAGATTTTTGATAAAAACTAAATTTCTATAACACTCATGGTAAAATTTCATATTAGGCAGGTATGACTATTGGGCTTGTAACCTCTGTTCCTCCAGCAGTGGCATCGGCACAATGGTTCCAAATACAAAATAACCGAAGTTGCATAAAAACAGTAAATTCCGTTATGCTGTACACGAGTTTCAAAACGCGCATATTCTATATTTAACACGCAAAGATAGCAAGTTTACGCTATTAAGAATATGTTCCACTCTAGTTTCTTTGGAAGTGTCACTACATATAAAGAGGTTTTTCAAATCTGTCACCTGTACATCTGTTTCGTGTTTGATAAAATTGCAAAAGACTAAATCATTAATAATGGTAGCTGTCTCTTGTTTTCTATCTCCTTCCCCAAGCTTTTTATTTTGTGTTTTCTCCGTTTTAGGACGAAATACATGAATCTTTTGCCCGCATGCTAAATGTCTGTTTAAGTATATATCTTCAGTCCTTCATGCAAGGGGTTTGAATCTTGCCTTAATGGTGAATCCTCATCCGTTCCTTTTGAACAAACTCTGGTTCAAAATGAATTTTCCATCACCCAAATCGTCTAGACACTATTGTAGTTCTAGCCATCTACCATTCGTCTTTCAGATATGGAGTTTGAGTACAGAGTGCGATCTTCCAACACATTTGAGCATTTATACATGCTGTTCATTAATAATTTTCTGTTTTTCTTAAATCTAAGAATGTTCACTACATTGAATTATGATTTATTCTTCCTGATTTTTGCAATGCTCAAGGTTCTAGTCCGTAAGATATAAAGACCATAACAGAATTAAATTTTCTAGTAATACATTCTATTTTCAAATATTGTATTTCGTAGTTTTAGCAATATTGAAAACTTAGCATTTCCAAGCATTTCGTCCGATAATTTAGGAATGTCATAAAAAGATACACGTGTTACTTTCTGTTATAAGGTTATCACCAAATCCATATTTCGTTCTAGTTAGCTCACCTGACCCAAAGGGTCAGTTTGAGCTATTGCCATCACTTTGCGTCCGTCGTCCGTCCATCCGTTACACTTTTCATATTTTCATCTACCTCCTCTGAAACTACTCAAGCAAATTCAACCTATGGAAAAAATCATATTTTTATCTTCTGCTCTACAACGGCTGAAGCAAGTTCAACCACAGGAATGATGTTATAAAGGTCCTTAACAAATATTGCTCATTTTGTTCCGATCCGACAAAAAACATGGCCGCCAGCACGGAAAATGGTTTTACATGGACCCTAAGGAAAAATCATATTTTCATCTTCTCCCCTTAAACCACAGAAGCAAATTCAACAAAACTTTACTTGACTGATGTAAGGAAGGTTTCTTTTCAAAGATTGCTAATTTCTTTCCGATCCGATAAAAACATGGCCGCCAGGGAACTTATGTTGATCATTGGACCCTATGGGAAAAACAAATTTTCATCTTCTGCTCTGAAACGGCTGAAGCAAATTCAACCAAACTTTACAAGAATGATGTGTGACTGGTCTTTTACAAAGATTGCTCATTTCGTTCCGATCCGACAAAAACCATGGGCGCCAGCAAGGAACATGATTTAACATTGGACCCTATGGGAAAATCACATTTTCATCTTCTCCTCTGTAACCACTGAAGTAAATTCAACCAAACTTTACAGGGATGATGTATGGAAGACCCTTTACAACGATTGTTCATTTCGTTCCCATCTCCGCCGTGCGCGGTCCCGGCTGAAGAATAGGCTCGCAGCATCCTCTGAGCTTGGAGTATGAGCCTTCCTAACAGAGGCCCCGTTCGGGTCCCGGGGTAGAATAGGTCCGAAGCGCACACCTACGAGCTTGAAGTTAGAGTCTTCTAATGTAAGCGACACGTTTGCCGTGTGTTGACGACCCGTGTCGGTGGAGGACGGGATCCTGGTAGTTGCAACACACTACTTTGGCCCTTACTTCATCTAGACGGGCGGTCGAATGGACCCGGTTCGATCAATCGGCTGGTCATGTCAAGCCCTTTAGATTCAATGTTTGTCAATTGTCATACTTTAAACTGAACCTTTTTTTCTTATACAAAATATCTAAAGAAGGCGGTGGCTCATGGGTCAATCGTGTAGATGTTATTCCGGAGAGTTGTATCGCTGGGTAACCCCTGACACGATGCTTGTCTCCCTGAAGGGATACTCTGTACGAGTATACTGTTCTTGTATCCCTGATGTTTTCGGTTTACGTTTTTTGACTGGCAATGGGTTTGGACGATCTGGCAAATTGCATCATTGTGGACCTTGATTCATTTCCAGTCCACTTGCGTTTGATATCCACCGTGTTTAAGCATCGCCCTTGTTGGCACTCCGCGGCAGCTGGGGAGCAAGGCAGTGAAATTTTCAATAACGCCATGGAGACACGAGCACACAACTGGAGAGGGGGAGTAGTAAAAGAGATTTAGACACAAGTAATGAAGACGTACGTCCATCAAAAATGAGAAATTCTCACTGGTTTTGATTCATAGTACTGCAAAGTACTATGGAATCAAAACCATTAACCAAAATTTTGACGTTTGTTCTTGATAAAACCACCAAAGGCTGTGCTGGAGATGTAATTAATGTAACAAAATTGAGAAATGGGTCTATTTTAATGGAAGTTTACAGGCAACAACATTCAAAAAATCTTCTTACACTTACTTAAGTTGGTGACATTTGTATACTTTCGGCAACGAACTCAAATTTGAATTACAGTAGTGGAATCATTAGAGACAGGGATGGTGATCTTTCTGACTTACATGTGTATGAAATTTGTAAAGAACTTCGGCCGCAAGGTGTAATTGATGTAAAGAGATTCACCAAAAAGGTTGACAATAAAACAATAAATTTAAAAACCTATATTTTAAGGTATTCAAGGCCTTCGGCTCCTAAATCCATACATATTGGTCCTTTTTAGCTCACCTGGCTAAAGCCAGGGTGAGCTTTTGCCATCACTTGGCGTCCGTCGTCCGTCGTCCGTCCGTCCGTCCGTCGTAAACTTTTCTTCAAAAATCTTCTCCTCTGAAACGACTAAGCCAAATGAAACCAAACTTGGCCTGGATCATCACCAGGGTATGTAGTTTAAAAAATGTGTTCGGTTAGTCCGAGGACCAAACAACATGGCCGCTGTTACTAAAAATAGAACGTAGGGGTAGATTGCTGTTTTTGGCAAATAACTCAAAAACCGTAGCAGATATCAAAAATCTGACAAGAGGTAAAAATGATCAGAATGACAAGATCTACCCGCCGTGCAATT
>MJUU01071211.1:45464-61620 GCA_002080025.1 Modiolus philippinarum
AAGAGGCAAAACCTGGCCCCAGATGAACAGACCGCCTTTCGGCAACTAAAAGCACGCACTAATATTGTTATCAAAACTGCAAACAGGTGCCGTCATCACCTGGGACTCTCAGTGTTATGTCACTGGAGGAGACTTTTAACTTTCGGATTCACATTTTTACAAGAAACTTAAATTTTATCAAAACATCCACAGAAAAAAAAGCATGATCTACCAGATGAAGCGTAGAAATTGGTTGTGTCTCAACCAAGGAAACCACTTTTTTATGCTTCAAACAATACATAACTTGACGATTCCTGGTAGACCGATACTTTCAGCTTGTAGTTGTCATACTGAGTTTATTTCTAGTTTTCTTAATTATGTTTTTATTCCAATTGTGGAGAACCTTCCAACTACATCAAGGACACTACACATGCTCTCACTATTCTTTAGTCTTTTTCAGCCAAAAATGCTTAATTCAGACTATTTACTATGATTGTCACTGCCCTCTACACTAGCTTTCTCAAAAACGACGCTATGGTAGCTTTAAAACACGTTTAAGACAGAGGAACTAATCTCATAGTAAGTTCAAGACGGCTTCTAGTACTGGTTTAAGCTGGATTCATCATGTAGACTTTAACATTGAGCTTTGCTTATACTTCATAGTAAGGTAAAGACGGTCTCTAGCACTGATTTGTTCTGAATTCGTTGCTAGATGTCTTTCAAAGAAACTATATGTCCAGTAGTCTCTATCATTGAACCAACGAGAAAATATTTTTGAACGCTGCAAACATGAGGTTACCAACATGCTACATGTAAGGCAGTTTTCTGTTGTTTCAATGTGACCATTATACCAGAAAATAATTATATGGCACAGGATATAATGAATCTTAATACAACATACTGTTTTCATTTTCATTTAAAAAGGTTATGGCTGTATTATTTACAGTTGGTCACTATACTTAAAAACACAAAAAGCAAAAAAAAAAAAATACAATGCTAGTCTTTTTATCCATTGTTAAAATTTACATTCGTGCTATGCACCTTTCATTATATTTTTTAGCGAGTCACTTGAAAATGGATGGCTTACTTTGTCCAAGAATAACAGTAATAAAAATCTGACATACTACTGTAAATATAATTATTGTTTAAATTTTGGAATGGTAATACATGTACGCAGTGAAGCGCAGTAGGAACGTACTGAAACCTACCATAATCGTAGCGGATCGTAGTTGAAACGCGGCGACCTCTAGTAATGCCAATTTTAAAAAACGTAGTTTATATTACTCAAATTTATTGAACAGGTTGGGCGTGGCTTAATTGCCTCTGTATCGTAGGTTAGTTTAAAACGAATAATCCCGATATGATTGACCCGTGACAAGATAACTTATTAACCTTGGCATATACCTGATCCAATAACCTGAAGATTTTACAATTATACTGGTCTCTTGCTGATACTACCGGTGTCTACTGAAATCCATGATGATTCTTTACCAAACCCTTCGGGAAGTTTTGAATTTGATTATTATTCCGTAGCGCGACAGTGTTTTACCAGCAGACTAGGCCCCTTGAGCTAGCCGGCAGTTTACCGGCGAGCACTCCTCGACCCATCTTTCTAAATTACGTTTTGTCTTATTCTTTCCTTTTCAAGATTGTGGTCTTAGAGTTAGTGGTCTACCTGTATTGGGTTTTATTTGTATGTTTATTATACTATAGGGAAACGGGATAGAGAAAGGGGAGGTTTGGGTACCCATAAACCGGTTAAACCCTACCGCTGGCTGTTGCTAGTGCCGGTACCAAGTCCGGCTATCCCGAGTTCCTATCCTTTGCTATGTTTGTCTTTTGTCATTTTATTGTTCTTTCTTGTGCAGTTCCCTGGTTGATTGGGACATGTGATTGTAGTGTTCGGCCATTGTAAGTGTTTCCTGTTATCTTTCCTTCATTAATTTAAAAGTAGTGACCGAAAAAAAGATGACTAAAATGACATGATACTTGGCCATATGAAACGTAGTAAAACGTAGCTCTTAAAACGTAACAATGTGACTTGGGCTTTAGTCGTGTGTGCGTCCGTCTGTCCGTCCCCCGAAGGTTTCCGACTGAATCAAATAACAAACAGTGTTTAAACTTGGTGTGATAGTTGTCTACCACAAACCTCAGGCCAAGTTCGATTTTTAGTTCAAAGGTCTTAGGGGTTCTGGAGTTATGTCCTTTGAAACTTTGTGAATTTCAGGGTTTCCGACTGATAACTTGTAAATGGTATAACAAACTGTCTTCAAACTTCATACATGTATATAAGTTGTTTACCAATAAACTCGGGTCAATTTCAACTTTGGGCTCAGATGTCCCAGGAGTTCTGAAGTTATAACCCATTAACAATGAAATTTTGTGAATTTCTGGGTTTCCGACTGATAACTTGTGAACGAAATTACAAACTGTCTTCAAACTTGGTATGTTAGTTGTATCCAACAAATCTCGGGACAAGTTTGACTTTGTGCTCAAAAGTCCAAGGTGTTCTTGGGTAATGTCCCTTGAAACTTTGATTTTTGTTTTAATTTTAGGGTTTCCGAATGATAACTTGTGAATGAAACAACATATTGTCTTAAAACTTGGCATGTAAGTTGTTTACCACAAAATTTGGAGGGAGGGTATGACTTTGGGTTCAGAGGTCCAAGGGGTTTTGCCCTTGAAGCTTTGAAATTTTGTGAAAAGTGCCGGGGTTTTATGTAATACACCATTACTTTTTTATAATTAATTTTGGAAATCATTTCTTTTTTAATTTTTAATTATTCTATTATTTATCTTATATATTCTATTCTATTATTTATCTCACAAAATAAAACAACATTAATTTTCTCGCTTTCTCGTAATTTTTCATGGACGGACAATAGACGTTTATCAAAACTACGTTTTGTTCACATATGGCACCATAATAGACTGATTAATTACAAATTCAATTTTTATGGACATACATCTGTAAAATTTCAAAATTAATAATGACAATTATAAGGCTAAAGGTCACAATACATCATTTGGGTATAAATTTCCAAATTAATACCGAAGCAACAATCAAAAATCATAAATCCAAAATAGATAGCAATATAAGGATCACATACAGACAGACGCATTTTCGACAAAAACGAAACAAACAAACATAACATACAAAAAATTCCGAAGTTTAATTTATCAACATCTAAATAAACATAAACATAACATTAAATTTATAAAGGTTCAACCATTAGAAATTGTTGTAAAACAGGACGGACAGTCACATAAACAATTTGAAAAATCACGTAGAGCTTGTGAACTGTCTTGGATAAAGTAGTTGCAAACGGCGTATCCTCTCGGTTTAAATGATAATATTATGTGCCTAAGTAACATATCAAGAACTTCTTCCATCATTATTATTGATATTGTTTCCAAAAAAATTACGTAATAAACGATCCCACGGTAAGCGTATCAATCGTAATAAACGAAAATACCACAGAACTTTAGTTTGAATATCTGACCTTGTTACAATCTTAAATCAAAGCGCTGAACGCTGGAGTGCTGCTTAGGCAGTTATCTTTGAAATAAAAAAAGATTTGAAACTTGAAATCTTTTTAAAAAAAATCAGTCCAAAAGCTGTATCTCGTCTAGATACACCAGTATACAATATGTCAAATGGTTACAGAAAGAACTCAGGAAACCAAAAAGTTAACAAACAGACAAACAGAGGGTATACCATAATACATCTGTCTTTTGAGAGAGCATATAATAATGTGCACCCAAGTCACAATGACGTCTATCACTAGAATAAAAATATAAACAAAAAATTACATGCCAACTGACTTACCAAAATGGGAAAAGTTATTCAACAAAAGCAATGAACATGAAAGGGCAAGTAAAGACATTAAATTGAGTTTTGTTTCAGGGTAATAAATTGAATTAAAGTGCTTCATATGTGTAGGGATGGTTAAAATGCATCACCCCTGGGCTTCTTGACCAAACCTTTTATAGCGATGCACTTCAATTCGATTAATTATCCTGAAACATACTTTAAACTACAACAGAACTTTGCATTGTGAACAGTTAAACTATGGACCCCCCCCATAGAATAATCTTCATATTATCCTCCTGAATCTATCATGGATGCACCATCATAAATACTGAGGAGAACAAGATATTTATGATAATTAATAAATAAAGCGGATCTACATATAACAACAGGAATCATTAGAGTTATAACTACAGGCATGGAGTACAGAAAACGGTACTAGCCTTTTCCTAATCCCTTTTGGGATTCGAAGCCAGAGATGTGTTTTTTATATTGCCTGCTGCCTGGCTTCGAATCACAAAAGGGATTACCCTTTTCCTAAATACTATCAGTAGATATTGCCAGGTATCGATTGATGTGGATTTTTTTTCTGGTGTCATGACAACAAAGTACACATGGTAGCTTCAGCTTGAAATATTAAAGAGAATTTCAAATACTGTACATGTAGTATCATGACACAGGCACTAAGTCTTGTTGCTTTACATATGATGTAGGCATCACCCCCTTTTGATTCTAGTGGCATACATGTAATTTAGAGTACGCAGTCTAAGAAACAACATGTATTATGTATCATAAAAACCCTACAAGATTTTCCCTAAAAGCCTGCAATGTAGTTGTTACGTCTTACCCTCGACATAGGGAACGGTTTCTCCATGCATCAGTTCAGTTAATTGCGAAATGACCCGCCGTTATGACAATGTACACCAACTGCAATAATTTATCCGTGATCATGGTCGCTGCAAAACGATTCGCAACAAAAGAGGAAATCGCTGCAAGTGATGAGAAATCAGCAAGCAACCAGTTCCCCCGTTGTAGCAAATCAAATCCTGAATTATTCTTTCGGATATTTCCTCGTCGTGGGGCGGACATTAGTTCCACACCTGCTCGCTTCAACCCCTATTTATTTTGTTATCTCCTCAGAAAATATTTAAAACTTGGTCTAGCTCATTCCACAAGATGTTTATCTTTTCAAAAAATATCATGAGCCCCATCCGATTACATTACGTTAAATTGGAAGCAATCCTTTTTGTGGAAAAATGCAACTGTCAACTCCATTGACCATGAAACGAAAGTAAACTTAGGAATTCTCTAGATTTTACGTTGGATAAGGAATATATCCCATAGTTCCTTGATTACGTCACTTGGCTCAAAGTTGCTGTATGGTAAACCCTCTACCGAATTTTGTTTATTTCCAAATATAGTTGTATGCGCGCACACCTGTCGTAAAGAAATCAAACTTGATTTCGAACCTTTTTAAAATAGATGTAAACATTAAGCATTCAAGACACAGTCCACAGTGAAAGAAGCAAGGAGTCTACAGCGATAGAAGCATTTACTACGATATTTAGTCATTTACTACGTTTCGAAGCATTTACTATATTCCCATTCATGAAAACTTTTAAAATATTACAGCGCATCGCGGGAATTTTCATCAATGAACCGAATCGTGAATGGCGAGTGTCAAATTAAGCAACATTATCTCGCTGTATTTTTGTTTGAACTACATATACTTTCCATTTGAGCATTTATAAATAAAATAACTCGAATGTGTGCAGCAGTCTCTCGCTATCTGTAATTCTTGACACCCAGACATGAACTATGTTATGCGTATTTGTGAGGTACATCTGGCTGTTTATTTCGTCTAGAGACAATGCAACAGTATAATGCTGCCTAAGCAGCACAAAAAACAGCAGACATAATTTGCTTTGTAAATTATGTTCAATTCCTATTGTTAATTTAAATACTTTATTGAAAAAATGCAATACCATAGCATATTACAGTCCAATGTATGAAGCTGCTGGAATAATCAGCGCATTTTGCTACCACAAATTGTTTCCAAAATTGATAAACCTGAAGACCATAAAAGATATTTCCATAATTTATCGTATATCAACAAAGGGATCGATCTTATTGATGTGTCTAGCATATTTAGAGACTCAACGTTGCAGAAAACAGAGCTTTATTCAATTTATCCTAGATGAATATCGTAACAATCAATTTTTCACCAAAACTGGGAAATTAAAGGTCCTCCACACATATGACCTATATCAAAATTTCATAAATATTCATCTTACCGTTTTTTCACAATGTTAGGAAAACTGCCTAAAAAGTCTTAATATTCCTTAATTCTGAACGCCAAGCAAAAAGAATTACCTCCCTTTCCAAAAATCTGACTTTCATTTATTTAAAACTTATTCCTCCTTATTTTGATAATATGGAACGACCCATTATTTCTTATACTTACAAAAAACCTACAAGAGACCTTATTTTTAATTATTCATCTGTTAACAAAAATCCTGAAATCAATCAAAATTCACCCTTGACCTGAAATTGTGCGAGCTCGTAGTTTCGATATGAACCTAGTGGTCATGTTATTACAGGAGACCTCAACATCGTCCAGGACCGAGAGGTAAAAACTTTTCTCCAAAAAGGACCCAAATATTGTCCTCCTTCAAAAATCATTTGGAGTCATTAAAAAAGCCGTCATGTCATTCTGTAAAAAGTGGTGTAAAAGAGAAAATGCGTATAAAAAAATCATTAGACACTTTCATTAACAAATGCATGGAAGTTGTTGATATCCGAATAAATCATTTTGAAACACATTATAAGCACCAGAATACCATACCTACGATTTCAAAAATTAAACGGAAGTTAAAAGATTTGAAAAAAGTATATATTTGTTCCGGCATATAAAGCAGCCAATAATGTGGTCGTTGTTTGACGTAAGTATTACATCGAGGTGCTTCGGGATGAAATTACCAATATTAGCACATTTCAAGCTACCACGTCAAAAGAAACACAAATAATTGATGATCACATGATAGCTACAGCTGAACTTAAAGCAACGTCTAATTATAAAAGCATTCCTACTATGTATTGGCTTCTTAAACTTCACAAAAATTCTTTCAAATTTCGTTTTATTTCGGCATCAAATAAATGTTCAACTACACATATTTCTGTTTTATTGACCAGTGCACTTACTACCATAAAAAATCTCGTCATCAACTTTAGCAACAAATGTTATGAATACAGTGGAAATAACTAGTTTTGGAGTGTTAGAAATTCGGTAGAAGTTTTGGAAAGACTTCAATCTGTTAATGAAGAATACACCTCCGTCGATAGCTATGATTTTTCTAACCTTTATACTACATTATCGCATACACTCATTAAAGAGAAATTTTCGTATTTGATCAAAAGGTTCTTCAAAAATCAGGATGTACTAACATTTGTTGCGATACTTTAAGTCGTTTTTTCAGTGACAACAAATATGACAAATATACCAAATGGACTTGTCAGGATATGATAAAAACATTAAATTTTCTTCTTGATAATATTTTTGTTCGTTTCGGTGATACAGTATATCGGCTAGAAATAGGTATTCTCATGGGTACCAACTGTGCACCTCTCATAGCAGATTTATTTCTTTATTGCTACGAGTCACAATTCATGACAAAAATTGAAAAAACCCTTCTAAACAGCATTAAGTGGATAAATTTAACAATACATGTAGATATTTGGACGATATTTGGCTTTAAATAATCCTGAATTTTCTAAATTTACAGATGAAATTTATCCTTCAGAACTTACTTTAAATAAATTNAATAGCAGCAGTGATTATACTCCTTTTCTTGATCTTGATATATCAATAAATCAAGGAAAGTTAAACACTAAGGTTTATGATAAAAGGGATGATTTCTCCTTCCCTATAGTCAATTTTCCCCATCTCGATGGCGATGTTCCGTTAGCCCCCTTCTTACGGAGTCTACATTTCACAAATTGTTCGATATGTTTGCACTAGTATGTAGTTTCTGACTTCAACGACCGAAATCTTTGTCTTACTGAAAGACTTCTGCATCAAGGGTTAAAATATCATAAATTGATAACAACATTCTCTACATTTTATTATAGATACATTGACTTATTAAGAAAATTTGGTTCTACATGCAAGGCTCTTATACAACAGGGCATTTTACATCCAAACTTCTATGGAAATATCATTTACAAAGCGCATAATTCAAGAATTGTCCTTCAAAACTTATTAATCCGTTGGACAAACTTATTCATAAAGGATATAAATACAGCATTGTTGTTAAATCTTTACTTCTGGTTTTTGTTGCCAAAAATATTGATCATTTCTTAATGCTTTACACCACAACTAAATTTAAACAATTTTTCATATTGGCAGTATTTGGCATTGTACAGTATCATGTTCTTCTTTCATAATTGATGATGTTGTTATACGATATCTGTTTAGAAGTATTTCAATTGAAGTTTCATATGTAAGAAGGATTGATATCATAGTCAATGGAAATTATGTCCTTGTCCGGACAATACCCGTGTGTATTGTCTCCATGTTTTATGTACTTCATTGTAAGGGTACTCGTCTTGAAAAGTTGGACTTTTTTCCAGTTTGATTTTACTGTGAGTCTTTTTGTGTATTTATTTTTTAGCCATTCACCACACAAAGAGGAGGGTTCGGATCCAAGAAAACGAGTTTAACCCCACTGCTATTTTTGTGCCTGTCAATAGCAATGAATATGTTGGTCATTGGCTTGTCCTTGTCTTCTTGTAAAATTTTAGCTTCTTGATATTTGGGTAATTGGATGTGGTTTGTTTCCATTGATTAATTCACTTTTTTACCTTTTCCGGGCCATTTAGGGCTTGCTGTCAAGTATGTTATTCAGAGTATGAAATAGATTGAAACATGACTGTAGACCAGTTTTTGATTTGATTATAACATATAAATGTACTTACCTTAAGTGAGGAATTGACCAACAACCTTTCAAGAACTCCTATGATTAGCAAGTTTAAAGGTAAAAAACGCACAACTTCCGATTTCATTCGTATCGCAATCCAAAAGGGAGTAATAACAACTCAAAGCCACCATAAGATCTTCAATGAACGGTGAGGGAACCCCATACCCAACGGCAGGTCGGAGTAAGCCCCTTAAATAAAGAGTAATCAAGTTCAGCGAAATAAACACCATCCTAGACTCCTATAAAGATAAAGTAAACTAAGTAGAAAACAGACAAGGCACACAAAGTCTTAATAAATTTCCTGACTTAGTACGGGCGCAAACCTGCTGCGGCAGGGTTAAACTTGGGGGTTTTGGGGGGCCCAGACCACCCCCAAGCCAATGCGATAAATAAAAAACAAAAGTAACAACAGTAAAATTAAGTTAGCAAAAGGACTGAGTCAATTGTGAAAAATGAAACTGAAAGAACTAAATATACGGACATAAAGACTTCTAGCAATTAACTGACATGATTTCTGTTTTTCAAAAAGGGAATGTTTTAGACAATGTTTTGATAAATGTCAAAAATGGAAAGGTTATTTTGATCTAAAACATGCATCGAAAAAAATTTAAAATGCTATTAACCCATTTTTTGAATGTTTACCCACAAATATTTTACAGCGTTTAACTTCGTAAAACTTCTCATTGTAAACCTTCATCAATAAGTAGACATGTGCATACATTTCTGAGTGTTTTTTTTTTTTTGCATTTATTTTTCGAAAATGTCGCACAGTTTCGACTGTGCGTTGCAAAGTGGCTTTAAACGACGTTCATGAAAAAAAAAATCCGTGAAAAACGAAATTGTGCCAGAAATTTTATAATTTGTTTCCCTGATTTTTAGATCTTGAGGAGGCATACAACTAATCAGTCTATTCTCCACCTTCTGGACTTGGACTTTGAATCAATCTCAAAAACCAAAATCAAGGAGCGAGGTCGATGTGGAAGTATCTGTAGTATCCTTAATTTCGAGTTCTTTTAGAAAATCACCAAATCGAGGGTTGTTTAATGATAAAATATCATCTATATAACGGAATCTGAAATTAAACGACTGAGCCAGTTTTTTGTCTTTATTTGAAGAAGCCCTTCAATGAAGTCATTAAAGTGGAGAAACAGATCGACTAAAAGAGGTGCACACTTTGTGCGTATTGGAATTCCGATGGTCTGTTGAAAAAAAGTCCTCCAAACTGGACACATATATTGTCGATCAGAAACTCTAACATTTTAATCACTTCTTCCTCTGTGTATCTTTTCCGTGATTTTGAGTCGTATTTCACAAAGTATGATTGTTCCATGCCTATCAAAAGTTTTAATACTGTTACAGTTTGATAAACAAAGCACTCTTACAAATCCATATATTCAATAGGGGTAATATAAAATTACCGAAAACTTGTCTAGAGTACAAGTCCATGAGACAAAAAGACAAACCAGGTGGAACCACAGGAAAAATTGTCGATTGCAATGGTCCTAACTTTGTGCAAGCATTTCAAAATTTCAAAATCTGGAGAAGTTTTATATCAAATATGGGCAACAACAGTGAGGATTATAGTGAAAACACTACCTAATTTGCAAATACATGTATGCAGAACAAGCAAGATAATGAAAGTAAACAGCCCTAAGGACAAGACGGACAGTACCCTGCACCAACTTACATGTAACTCTTTCCGTCTACACCCCTGCCTATGACAAAGAAAATGTTTCCATTATTTTGATTCTCGTGTGAATATAAAAATAATTGTCATGATATCACATATGTTGAACATACAAAAAAATACACTTCGTGACATACCACAGATGCAGGCGCTGATCCAGACAATTTAAAAAGGCGGGGTCCAATAAGAAATGGAGGGAAATTTCGCCGAGCGGAGCGAGGAGCGAAAATTTTTAGGGTATTTTCTCATTTTCTCACTAAAACACCAGGATATTCATTAAAAAATACATGATTGTCCAGAAAAAAGGGGGTTCAAACCCCCGGAACCCCCCCCCCTTTGGATCCGCCAATGACATGAATCCCGGACATATTCAGAATGCTGGTCATAATAAGCATACATCACAGGTACGTGTGCAAAGGACCCCCTTTGGTACCCCCATTGTCCCTCCCCCTTTCCGTGGACAGATGGAAATAAAAAAATACACAAACCATCCTTTCCTCAAGTACCTTTGGCATACATGCCAAGCACCAGTTCACCTGCTGTGATCAGTATATATGTTGATTACAGGTGGAATAAATTTTCGTGCTTTCTTTCATAAATCTTGTCTATGAAAAGGTCAGATTTATCATGAAAAAAGCCATGTGTTTCGTTTTATTTTTTGACAATTCAGTTCAAGGGCGTCATGGTACAAAGACAAAGTAGAAGGTATCAAAGCATAATGTGGATATTGTTAAAATAACCGACCAAGTCTTTCAATATTTCAAAGCTGACAGGCAATAATTTGAACAGTAATCATCATGACACATTTTTGTAAATTGTAAAAAGATGACATGACCTTACCTCGCTGCATGATTGAAAAAAGTTGTTGATCTTTCGGCGTGAAAAATCTCTGAGAAATATTTACTGCTTTAAACATAATACCTTTCGAATATGTAGGCATTTATCATGAAATATATTACAAAATGTATCAATTTAAAGCAGTAAACTTGTCGATCTTGTCAGCAAACGTGATCAGATTTTTCTGAACAGAAAACCAAAGACTAATTTTAAAATTCAGTTCGGAACGGAATGGGGCGCAGTGTGGGAAAAATATTTTTATTTTATTTCACTTTGGAAAAAGTACGTGCGGGCGGGTCCGACGAACAAGAAATTAAATTGGTGTGGCCTAATAGGAAGGTCCTTTATCTGACGTTATGAATGCGTCCAACAAGAAGTGAATTTATTCAAGTTTTCAGAGTTTGTCAACGTTCTTATAAAAATTTACGAACGTCTGCACATGATGATTAGAACGTTTTTGTGCGACAGGGCCTTCGGGTTCAGTTGGGTAAAAATTATAAGATAAAGGTAATACTTAAAGTTAGAATTGGTCAATGAAACAACCTCATTGCAAACCGATTTCACCTGGACACTTGAGATATTTAAATTTTTGAAAATTTCGTTTAAAGTACATCGGCAAACGAATACCGAATGGAGAAATTCTAAAATCATAAATCCAACATTACGGCAATTTACAGCAACACGAATTGAGACAGTATGACAAAGACAAAACAAATAAACAAAAATGAACAAGAACGCCACAACACTAAAGCACTAGCAATGTGAACCCCTTTAAAAACGGAGGTATCATAGGAATTACTTCTTTGTGCATAACTTCCGTACGATTTCAGCAATATGTGAAAACTAATTTATAAGGGAAGCCCTTAATCTGTTTTTCAAAAGGGGGTTCCGAATGTTTTGACTATTAAATAGAGCCGATCATTTTTAATAGTGGTCTGATATTTGTTGTATTGGATAGTGGAGGTTTTTGTTGATATGGAAACTAAACAAGAAATCTGCGATTTTAGAAAATAAAGTATGCTGCTACATATTTTTTTATTCCAGCAATATGTATAAAGTAAATCATAAGGAGAACCCCTGCCCAAATGTTTTTCTTCTGTAATGGTGGTCTTAATGAGTTTTAATGAATTGTGTAGCTGTCGGTTGGTCTACTGTTTAGTTTACTATGCTACTCGGCTCTTGGAACTTAAATGTTTGTTTCATTTTATATTTAAGTGATTTGGACTGTCTATGTCAGTCATGACGCAGGTGTGTGATACAGGCTCTTGAAAGTCTCTTGTTTATGATTGTTTTAATTTTTCAGATTTTGACAATTGAAAAGGTTTTTCAAAGTTACTAGCAAAAAATAATTAATCCTTATTTTTTGTTCGATCGAAATAAAATCAGGAATGAGTTTTGCTCTTAAACAATTACACATTTATACAAAGTTCAAATTATTTGGTCGGTGAATATATTTGAAAAACTTAACAGACAAGGAGCGACGCGGATGAATGGCAGCTCAAGTTTTACATGGACTTTTAGGCTAGGTAAGTTCAAGTTTTTGAGAAATTGATATATTTGTTTCATTATTTGACTCGACATTCATGTAACTTGTAAAAAAATACAAGTGAAAAAAAATACTAATTAAATATAATATTAAAGTTTTTATTGAAAAAAAAAACAAATTGCAATTATTGTTCATAACTCGAAACAAAGAACTAGAAATAGATTTTGGGAATATTATGTTCTTATCAAATTAACTTAGCCCTTTTACTATTTATAGGCAATAGATAAGGCTACGTACATAACATTTATAATTTCAATTGGAATAAATACGTTTAGATTCGTCAAAATGTGTAAACAAGTGTTTGGTGTATTGGTGAACGCTGTATTAGTTTCACATGTGCTGTCATGTTGTACACCAAGTCAGTGGGAAGGGGTGCAAGGGATTGCTACTGGATTCATACGAAATGGAGTACAACATTTAACAGAGGTAAGTTTCAAAGCAAGCATTTTTGATTGAATATTAGTTAAGCCATTTTTGGTAAAGATATAGAGATATCTGCAGGTCAAAAGAACATTGAAAAGAGTAATTATGATTAATTAAATTGCAAAAAATAGCATTTGCATTGTAAAAAGAACAACTATATATATTTCATGGACACAAATGATGCATAATTCAAATAGAGTGCTAATTTTAGAAATTAGACATTTTTAATCAGCTGAACTGAGGTGAGAAATAACATGAATAACCTTAAGCATCATTTACTGAGTTATGAATGATTTTGGAAATGTTTATAATACATTGTATATTAATCTGAAAGGACAAAGAAGATGTGTCCGTACGAGGTAGGATTTCAAGACAAAAAATAAATACATTTGATAGATATTTAAAATGTACTTGCTTCTGAGTTCAAGCAGTATTTGGTCTCTGACAAACGATTAAATCTTTTATAAAAATGTATGATTCGCCTTCTTGACATTATTTTGGATCCTAACAAATATAACTTTCATGTTAATTTCTTTCAAAATCTCAGGTAATGGTCGTAATTGGGAACTAGGAAAATGCAGAGTTTTGTGTTAATTCGTTCAATCGTTTAATGACACTTTTTTTTAACCTTTTTTGAAGGCACTGGTTAATATTTCGTTGGATTCTATCAGTAAGATGGTTTATACATCTAGTTCTGTCATAACAGATGGGAAACCTATGGATCAGGTTGTGCTCCAGGATTATTCAACGACGCCTGTAAGTTTTTTTTCTTTTATAAACATTACTAAACTTAGTAAAACCTCGTTTTGGAATCCATCAACACGCATAGCTGGCTTTTAGTAGCTCGTCACAAGAATTAATTATACACAGAAAGACATACATATTTCTTAGATATGGTGTACTTGTACATGAGATAATATCTCATGTGTACACTTTGTTCCATTACTATTATCTAAATTTATGCAAATTCTAAACCGAAGGATTAACTACCTCCATCGTAGTTTTGTCCTTAGCTATATTTGATATTACTGATTATTCGGATTTCGTTTGGTTTTAAGTATTTTAAACATTTTTTGAAATTATGGATTTCCTTTGTTTGGATTCTAGTGCTGCTGATGAGGAATTAATTTCCGAAATGGCCATACAGCTCATTTAAATTATTGCAGTTGGAGTTAACATATGTGTTACGATCTCATGTTCATTTCCTCCATATCCTTTCGTGCAATGTAGACCATGACTTTGTGACAAATTTTACCAGCTCGTAAGAAAATTCTCGCACTACTTTTTATATTTTTTTTTTCGGACAACAAATACATTTTTTGGTTCAATCAGCAGGTACTTCCTAGCACCTTTTTATTTTTAAATGTTCTCTAAATGTTTTTTAATCATTTAATGACAGATTCCATTCATGCAATTTACTTTCATGAACGACACAATAAAAGAAACTCTTTCAAAGTACATGTCCAATATAAAGCGCTTTGTGACGAATTCGGTCCTATCAAAAAGTAAAACATAAAAACGATTTTATCACGGTGTAAAAAAAACCTTATGTTTAAACTATCAGCTATAGCAAATTGGGCAATACCAAAATCACTAAATAGATAAATCACCCTTCGTAAAGACGACTTCGCAATAAGATATGGGACATTTTTTTCACATTCAGATAATAAGAAAAGCTTATTGTTGAAGGCCTCATGGTGACTTCAAAATGAAGAACAACAATAAAAGCGTTGTTCAATTGCTTGGTTTTACCACGTTTTTGTGGCTTGCATCAAATGCTCTGTGTTGGGTTGTGTGTTCTCGATACTGTCGTACGGCTTACGGATTTTCCTTACTGATTTCTCCCTCTTATTGCTTTGGACTTTTGTTGTCACTTTATTTGTGGAGACTTTGTCTCATTTGCGTTTACTCCAGATCCCATCATTTTTTGTTCTTGAACACGATAACGTGCATCACACAAAAATCATCAAATTTTAAAAAGTAAACCAACTTCAAAACATTTAAATTTTTGGTAAGTTTTACTATATCCTTTCTCATACCTTATTGCCATTGCAACGTCAAGACGGTCAAAAGGAGAGTTTAGAGCGTCTAACGCGTAGTTGTCGACCAACCCTGCATGTTATTCTCATATTATTTCAATTTATTCAGCTGGTTTGATTCTATGGTTCAACACAAATTCTGAAATACTGAGTTTTTTAAATTTTCATATATCTTCCATGTTTACTTTAGACAGAAACTGAATAAATGTTAAAAAACCGACAGTACAAAATTCTCTTGGAGTTAAGTTCAGGTTTTAGTTTAGACGGTTTTAAATATGAGACTTTCTACAATGTAGTTTTAAGAATATGCAGACATAACTTCAATGTTGAATGTCAGCTTACAGTTTCAATTTGAACATGAAGAGATAAACGTGAAAATAACTTATGAAATAAAACATCTACAATGGCTGAAAATTATAATCACATACCATAAACGCAAATAAGACAAAGGACAAACTTAAACAACGATAGGAACTCGGGACAGCCGGACTTGGTTCCGATGCTGATCAACATCTACAATTAAAACTAGTTAAAATAAGTTGTTTCATGAGTTTATACATGAAAGTCGAAGGTATTTCAATATATTTGTCTATTTTAAACAAAGTTTTACTGGATTTGAATTGGTTTTTCGTTTTTCTGTATATAAAAACACGTGCATGTGTAACGGTTTATAGTATCCGCCGTGAAATAAGTTCCAAAGGCACAAATTTCATAGCTCGCCCAGCCAAATAATCTCCAGCTGGAAAGTATTTACTGCTCACCTGGTGAAATTATCTCCAGACGGAATAAATCTCATGGATATATCAATAACATTTGTTCCATTTGGAACTTATTTCACAGGATACTATTTTGGCTTAC